>CAVNYN010234500.1:0-30664 GCA_963692815.1 Nyctanthes arbor-tristis
CAGGCTTTGATTAAAGGAAAATTGGCCGGCTTAAAACAACTGTACTAGCAGTACAGTTTTGGAACTTTAAGAAATCATCTTTCACCTGCATTATGCTCGTCTTCAATTAACTAATTACATCCCACTTTTTGCACTTCATCTTCTGAGATTCCTTGTGTTTGCTCTAAAGATTTGGTACATCAATAAACCATAATGTCTACCTATCACTAAATCATGTTTGCAGATTGCTGGATCAATTTAATTTATAATATCCAATTTGGAGCATTATTGTATAGCGACGCTCTTCCGATCTTTTTAATATTCAGTTCATCAAGTACCCAAAAAAACACAGAAAAAATAAAATAATTAACCAAAGACAAGGTAGCCATCTGATTCAAAAGGAAAATAGGAAAGTCATCGCCAGCGTATCAACTAACGATGTCCACGATGATTACATTCTTATGGTCACCAGGAACTCTCAAATGTAAGGATCCTCATCTGGCAAGATAATAGAGACACACTATTTTGAATTCTCTTTTCGCATGCTTAGACATTAGTAGAATCTGGACTAAAAGAGTTTAAAATCCTGAGTATTCTCCAGACCTGGTAAATTACCAGATGAGTGACGAAGATACTTCTTTTGCCAACACACAATAATGAAAAACGCACCAAAAACTAAAAGGTAATTCTATCACACAGTAGAAGAGAGATTCAAGAGATTACCTGTATGATACCCTTCACACGCCAAACAGATCGGAAGAGCTTTAGAACCACAATCTGTGGATCATCAGGATGCAATAATCGCAGTTCAGCCCTTACAGACTCAAAATTAGCATTGTGCTCTGTTGATAATGGAATAGCTGTAATTCCTTTAACAGCCTTATCAGTCCTGCCCAAAACAACACGGGAATCTCCAGCATTGGCAATGTATAGGAGCCCGTTGCATATTACCCCAACTAAACGCCCTGTTCCAACTGATGCAAGTTGGGGCTTTTCGAGCCATTCCTGTCTCACTAGAGACAGAAATTTCTCCTCGGTTGCCAAGAAAGCCTTTTTAATAACATCTGCTGACATCTCTTGATGTTCAGAGGCAAATTCTGTTTCAGAATCCATCAATTAGGTCACTAAAACACCATTAAGTCTAAGTTCACTTCAACAGCATTTGAGGTGACATATGTTTAAAGCAGTTGATTAGTTAGGCCGATGAAGTTTTACTGTAAATGAACAAAGACCTGGGGCATATATTCATTTAAGTTGAAATTCAAAAAAAAATAGGGTACCGGTCCATAACATTTTTACAGGTTTAGAAGTTAAGAAGTTTTCTCTTGAAACACAACATTAGCATATCAGAAAGAGAGAACAAATCAAGAAATACTAAATATTGCAAGTCAATACATCGGATAGTCCATAGCGCATTAAGTATAATTTGCACCCTGTACTTGAGGAAGATAAAACACAAGGGGGCTATTGTTATAAGCCATTTTGTGGCAACATGTCTTAAGATATGTTGGAAGTCAGCACATAGGATTTTAGTTAAGTGATTTTTTTTACCAATCTTATATAACACAATTTTTTAAGACAAACAAGCCTTGCATAAAGTTATTCTTTTCAGGCTCTAGCTCAGCTCTTAAGTGAAAGGCATTGATTTCCAGTTTATCAATTATGGTATTGAGAATTTTGTTGACTACTTTCAGTGGTATGTTACTTCTAGTAATAATACAACTAGTTTTTCAAGTCAATCAAGCTAATGAAGTGCACTAACACTAACAAATTTATAATTCAAACTTTTTAACCATTGCACTCAAAACTTTGAGGAAAACAGCATCGATGAAGCACCAAAGGGAGAAGAAAACATACTCTTCAAGTTGAGGAATAGGTTTTCATTTACAAAACGTGATGTCTCCGGTCCACCATGTCCATCATAGACTCCAACAAAAGTACCATAAGGTCCTGAATTAAGTGAACTCAATGGCCCAGATTCAAGCTGGCTTTGATCCTCCATCAAATTATTGGCTTGAATCACTGCCATCGAAAATTCTCCATTTACATGAGGTCCCAAATCCTTATACCAGAACAGTCCATCAACTCTCCCATTTGGATCGCCCCATCGCCGACTTCCATCTCCTCCCCTTCTACTTCCATCACCCTCCACCAAAGGTTTCCAACAAGGCTTGACCATTTTGATAAAACCACTTATATCTTATTATATTACATACAAGCTACATATCCAAATGATCTAAAATCAATCTAGAATTAAAAAAAACCATACATACACCACCACCTCATCATCATCATCCAAATGAACCAGCAAATAATATATTCATGAAGCCCAACATTAACGCCAGGTTTTTGCTTATGGTCTAAATCTACAAGCCCCAATTTTTATAACTTTACACAACGAACCAATTGGGTATGGGCAATTGCTCCCCAGAAACTGTCTCCAAAGACAAGAACGCAAGAGTTATTTAGGTGATCAGAGAATATGGAGGGGTGCAGGGTTTGCATACCTTGAACCTGGGTTGAATAGATCGGACCTTCCATGGCTGTGTCACCTTTCCACAACAGCCTTAGCTGTAAAAACCCATATAAGATTGATGGTGACAGAGTTTGTTCCTAGATCAGAGGGATCACAAAGGGCAAATGGATAACAAAAAGAAAACTGGGTTTTGGAATTTTCTTGACAGGGAAGAAAATTTATTTAGATTGGTGTCAGAATGAGATCTCAGATTATATTATTATGATCATGGAGAGACGGTTGAAATCAAGAAAAAATAAAAGCTGGAACAAAGAATTTTTCAATTTACTAGTTTCTTGCCTGACCATTTCTTTGAATTTTATTTAATTTTAATTTTAATACTAATCTCCGGTTTTCTCTCTCCTTTTTATATCTTTGTTTTCTCTCTCTTATTTTTCTTCGTTTTTTCTCGCGGCCAACGGTTTTACTTGCACGGCCATTGTTTGTGTTTCTTGACACTAGCAAACCACCATTTTAGGCAATTTTTGCTCATCTCGTTATTTTTATAATTAAGCTCCCAGTGTGTGCTAAAATATGGTTTATTAAGTAAGTTAAGAAGCATTGTAATAGAACTTAAAATTGTTCAATGTTAGAATAGATTTAATTTCGTAAGAAAATTGTTTAACTGTTTTAAAACAATCATTAATTAGGTTATTCGAATAAGTATTGTAGTGATTAAACTCTTACGTTACAAACAGGAAGTCTCAGGTTCGAACCACACACACCATTCCCCTGCCATATCTCCCCTTGGTATCAAAAGAGGGAAAAATCATCATTAATCGTGCGTTAAAACCAATTTTCTAACCAAAGCCAAATTTCATCTACCGAGCAAAGCATGAAGAAATATCTTAAATCCGTTGAAATGATTAGTCTATAAGAGCTTCACCCTTACTCTTGTTGTCTACCAATGACCATTTAGGTTGATTTTGTTTAAACTTGCTTATACTTGTACAAATTTAATAGAAACTTCATCATCCTTTTACATTTTTCACAATGTTTCTAGGAGCATGTTTTTTGAGAAAAGTAATTAAAGAAAACCATTTTAAGCACTGCCTGGAAGGATGATGATTTTTATAAGTAATTGAACTTTTAAATGTTTGCGAGTCCCCAAAAAAAAAAATCCAATTGTAATTAAAGAAACCCATTTAAGCACTACGAAACACGCTTCTAACTTGTAAGAATGGATCAGCACAAGACGGACGTGAGAAGTTAGAAAAATCCAAATGCAAGTACTATTACTCAAATGCTCCATTGAAGAACAAAGATTGATGTCAGAATCTAAGATGAATCTTGTTCACATAGAAATAGTCATTCAATGGACCTAAGAAATTCCTTTGTCATTTTTTGCTTACGGAGAAAGAGAAAGCTATGAAGTGACTAATAATTTATTCATTATTCATTATTCATTCATAAGAATCAAGAAGTAGAATATGCAATTAAGTTAAAAGTATGATTGAGCAAGTAGATTATACTCCAAATCCAAGACTAATGAAATAGTTTAGATCACTTTGATTATTAACCAACAATTCCTTGAAAGTGATTTTTATATTCTCTCGACAACGAGTCTAAAATTATGGTTCTTAGAGAAAGTCTTTAATAGGACGGTCACATTACATGGATAGTGTGACCATCTAATGAAAAGATGTCATCTCATTAGATGACCCATGCCTATTCAAAAAGTGAAACGATCTCAAGGTCTGAGATGAAAAGAGAGAACTTTGGATTCTGACATGGCCTAAATGAGCCACCACCCCGAGGTGGAGGTGACCTCTCTTATCATAAAATCTCTTCCTTTTTTAAGATATGAGGTTCAGATTTTCTTTAGTTTCACTTTCTTACAAGTAAGTAAGTTGTTTAAATGTGTTTTAGTAGGATGTAGATGAATCTTACCCTCCTTGAAGTTGAATATTATCACATACAATTAGTTGAACCCTTACTGAGAAAGAAAACTTGTTATAGCAATCCCATAGTGAGTCCGGCTATTGAAACCGATAAAGCTCCGAGTTTGAAGTCAGACCTCTAATCACATTATTAGAAAAGTTCATCCCATAGTTTCCTCAGGAAAAGACAGGTCCTGAAAGAAATGATAAATTTTGCATTGACCAAAGCTTTAAGAGAAGGTTAGGTAGAAAACTGAAGAATTCAGTCAGAATCAATAATGAAAATAGGCCCTCAACACAGAGAAAGAGATAGAAAGTGATCTTTTTCTATATTTGGATAATGTATACACTGGATCCAGCCTTTACTAATTAAATGGCTTTCTGCAACTGCACTCTTCTCAATTTTATGGGGCTAATTCAATTAATGGTCCCCAAGAATCATCAAAATTTCTGCAATTTTTACATCTTAGTGTGACACTGAAATTCAAACCCCCCTTCCATTTCCCTTTTGTTAGACTAGGCCATCTTTATTGAAATGTAAGAATCTTAACTTTCTTATATGATCTTATTTAATGTACATCATTATTTATGAAATAACACTATTATGGTGAAATAATTAGTAAATGAAGGGGTATATTTAAAAAACATTCTTAAATTTTACCTTCTGACAATATTAATTGAACATTTCTTAATCTATATGAAATTGAGAGTAAGTTTATCTTAGTGAGATGGAGGGAGTAAAAAGGCAAAGTTGTATGAAGTTTTTGATAAATTCATTATCTCCTTGTATATGCACACTAGTTTTCACTATTTGATGATGTGGACTTGATATTACATGACAACATATCTAGTATATTGCTCAAAATCAAACACAATAGTCTAACAAAAATGTACAATAATGAACTAGAGCGCACTGTTAGCACCTTAAAAGAGTCGGCAGGTGGACCCGGATGCAATGAAAGTGTGGGAGAACTAGCAATAGAGTGCATTTTATGGGTTCAAGTAGCAGGAGTACTCATAGATTTTTTAACGAGCCCACAATGGACTCTAGATCATTTTCCCTAAATTGTGTTCTCTAGGCACACAAATACTAATCTAACCGACCGTAATAATGTTTAAGCGACGTCTCCCCGTCGAGCTTTGAAGATGCTCATTAGCATTCTTGAGAGCATCCAACACTTCTTTTACTGTGGCATCAAGAACTGCCCAATGGCTTGCTGCTCTGCCTTTGGCACGTCGACGAGAACGAAGAAACTCTTGATCATGCTCCATTTCTTGGTTATCTTCCTCTTTGATAGAAGATTTCACACTAAGAAACACAAAAATTCAATCAGAAATCTTGGACCACATTATCTAGACATAAGGTTGACTGTCTTAACTAAAGAGTTTTTGAATGAAATTACTCACATTTCCATTAGATGTCTAAGCTTCTTATCAGCTCTGTTTCTTGATTTTGTCTCCATTTCTGTAAGGTTTTCGAGCTCCGTCAGCTTCAAACGTCGATAAACAAGGACAAATGGATCATAATCAGAAATTGGGAATTGAAACAGATAAATATCGGTAATGATTTCAACTTAATGGGTAGAGAAGAACTTTATTTCCCAATTGATGTGCTTTCTCTTTAGCATTTCTTGAAACTATTCTCTCAGCAAGCAATCTCTCACTTAGACTCCCCACTATCCTCATAATATCATCTTACTTCCATAATTTTCTCTATTAATTTCACATGCCCCAATAAAAAAGTGCCCACATAAACACAAGTAGACAAAATTCAAATATATGTATTTATGTATAAACATTAGTATGTCGGGCGCCTAATTACATAAATTTCCCTACACAGAGTCACTATGCAAATCGACCTTCACCATAAAGTTAACGTGGTGGTTGGAAGGGGATGGGAGGTTGTCGAGTATCCGCACATGTATTTGGACACCCTAATTCTGCTTATAAGAAAGCTATCGTTCTCTCTACTTGTAAACAATCATTGTGAAAAACTTGCCTTGACATATGGTTAGTAGACATAGTTGTCACATTGTAAAATACTACAAATATTGTATCTCCTCTGGTTGGGTGATGGTAAACACACCCCCACCCCCGGGGAGGTTGCGGAGTTTCCACACATGTATTTGGACACCCGACGTGTGCTCTTCCGATCTGCCTATAAGCAATCATAGTGAAAAACTTGCCGTGATAGACAATTACGGGGATGTAGCTTTCACATTAAGAGTGAACTATAAAAATAAGTTGCTAATAATAAAAATAAGAATAGGGCTTTGATCAGTGATTTGCGCTTTAACACTAAAAATAAAAATGAAAAGTAGCTGCAATTTCTATCAGCATTGTGTGTCCTCCTGTCATCTTCTATCCTTATCAATGCCCTCTCAATTACAGAAACGGAAGAGATCGGAAGAGCACACGTCTGATTTATCAATGCACCCAAATTAGTTAAGTTCCATTGAAGTAAAGAAATCACCTTTGCTTTTTGCCAACTTTTGTCTTCCTCAATAATTGAAAAGAGGTGCGTGCAGCATTATACAGAGGGACACGTGTGACGTGACAATAATAGTGTACTATGATAACCAGATGATGGAAAATATTAGAAAAATTAAGATATATGTCACTCCCCTCGGCAACCATTTTTAATAGGGTTAGTTTATAAATGAATTTAAATTTAAAATTTTACATAGATGTTGCCACTTAATTTTGTTTAATTATGTCACATGGAGTTAATGATTAAATGTGGCTTGATGATGTGTTGTCATGTATCTAAAATTTACAATTTAACTTGGTTTATAAATTGATATAACTTCTAAATGGTAGCCAAACAATGTGAATCTATAGTATAATTAACTAAAAAAAAAAAAAGTTTATGCAGAAATGAATATATATATATATATATATTTAGTGCTTGTTTTTCGGAGCTTTATCTAAAGTAAAAATGTATCAAATATAGTAACTTTTCATAGTATAATAATTAATTTAAAAAATTGTGTGTCGATATATGTAATGCTATTTGTACATAAAGCAAAAATTTGTCAAATCAATATCAACCACATGTTCTCCATAAAAAATAAATTCACAAATTATAATAATCTTTCTTTACATTCTCACCACACATTTTCTTTTAAATAGAAATATAGGAATATTTTAAAATAGAAATATTCACACTTCCCAAGTCCCAATTATCTATATTTCAAAATAGAAACATAATAATGCTGAGATGATAACTATAGTGCTAAGATGATAACTATACGCTTGTTGCGGTAATTAAAAATAGAATCAAGCTACATTAACAAAATAGATAACATACTGTGCTACAAGTTACATTAACAATATGTACACTGTAGTTCAACAATTTGCAACATTCTATAAAAAGGTTTAAAAAGAAAAAGACAGAAATAGAAGGGGGAAAAAAGGCACGTAAGTAGGATACAAACAAAAGAAAGAAAAAGCTAATTATTTTGTGACTGAAATATAAGGAAATTGGTTGCATAAATAATGATAACTTATTGTTCTGTATACTTAACATCATTACTAGAAACGTCACTCATTACTTTGATGTAATGGGTGACGTTTCTAGTAATGAAAATTAATCCTTTTGTTTCAAAAAAAAAAAAATCATTGTCTATTTGTCTAAATTACTATCAATCAATTTCTTCAATTAATTAATTTTTATTTCATCCGTAAAACAATTAATGCATAATATATGATAGTATAAGAAAGAAAAAAAAAAGGACCTAAAAGTCACTCCATCCTACTAAGATAGGTTTATTGCGATTTTCACAAAACTTAAACAATGTTGTTGGAAAAATAAATTTATGAGTATTTTCCTTATATACCTTTTCAATTACTAATGATTTAACTTTAATTGTTCTATTCAGTTGATAATAATATATATTAAATAGGGACATATAATAAAATAAGTATTTCAACTGTATTTCAGCAAAGAAGATAACTTATAATTTGGGCCACATGGAAAAAGAATATAATCTTGTCTTAGTGAGATGGAGGGGGTAATACCAATGAAATTAATGGTGATAGAAATTAGAACATGTGCCTCTAATGAAAGCAATAGCATGAGAAAAGGTTGAGATAATTTTAAAGTTAGAATGGGGCACGGAGTCATCATTATGAGCCTTCATTACCAGTGTCCAATTAGTTAGAAATTCCATTTTTAATCAATGCATTTATATTGAATGGACTATCCTTGTCTATGTTAATTACAAATAAGTAGGTATTTAGAAAGTGCTTATTTATGAACGCAAACGTCCTCACATGGCGCAGCATATACAGTTTGACAAGTCAGTAGTCTTGGAACTGTCTTTATTGTTAATAATGTGAGAATGCCTCATATGATACATCAGTAATGATCTCCCGCTAGATTTATTGAGGGATTATCTTGCTATACACACACACGTTGTGGGAGATTTTTAGGATAACTGTGTAGGTTTCCGTAATAATTTCCCACCACGTGTGCGTATAGCGGGATAATCATACTATACATCTTGTGAGGAATCATTTTTATATAGTATATTTGATGACATCACATCAACGGCGTATATGAATTGTATTGCATACTACGTGTAAGAGATCATTCGCATACTTATAAAAGTGGTCAATTGTACATTTCCATTATACAAAGGAAAATGCTAATTGGACAAAAAAATGTGACAAAATGGACGAATGTCATAAGTGATTAATGTTGATGTAAAAGTAATGTGATGTGTTGAAAAAAATTATACCATATATCAATTTTATTAGAATTTTTATATATATTTTTGTTCAAATAAGACAGCTCTCACACAAAACGTGAGATTTTGTACTGTCAAACACTTGTTGAAGTATTGTTTGGCAATGAACTCAAAAAAGAAAACACAACCAGCCCCATGTTAAATGGGCCCCCATACTGCGCTATATCTTTTAGGCCTATAATATAATATAATCATTGGACAGTTTCACAAATAGCCTTCAAACTCTATGTCTATGTATATGTGACCATTTTTATTCCAAAAATATTTTAATTTTCTTTTTTATTTTCAATTAATTAATAATAATTATTGTAACCTATTAATGCTACACTTCATTAATTTGTATAACACAACAACAATAATTAAAAAAAAAAAGTACATATGTTACATTTTTTAATGTGTGTTATTTGAAACTTAAAACAAATTGAGAATGCCACTTTCCTTGCAGCCAAAACACCGAGAACGATTCAAAAGAATCTGAAGCAATAAATGTCCGTGAAGAACTTTGGATCAAACAAACATCCCTTGCAAATATCACTGTGGTAGTCGTAATGGATGCTCTTCTTGTATTCCAAGCGTTGCACAACAGTCAACACCTTAGAAAATGTTACCCAATTCGGATTGCTCATTGAAGATTGTCGTGATTTAGCTGGAGATATTATTGATCTTACCTCTGCTTGTGTTCGGAGAACTACAAATCAAGTTGCTCACAACCTTGTTAGGGAAGCCGGTTTTACGTCAGACTCCTTTGTGTGGTCTAATTATCCTCCCATTTTTATCTCTAATGTACCACTAATCGACTCTTGCAATGAATAAATTCTCTTCTTTTAATAATAATAATAATAATATTAAGAATAATAATAATAATAAATTTTGTTTAGGATGTAAGCGAAAAGGTGGAATATTCACTTACATTTTTCATTTACCACTTCACTGCCTAATTTTGCAAAGGTAGTTTATATAGTGATTAATGTTAATATAACCTCATGTCCATGTGATAATAATACATGCGTGATATCAACCATCTATCTATGTATTGTCACATAGGTATATGTATGAAAAAATATTATCATACCACAAGAGTAAGAATTTTTGCATAAACGTACGAATCAATCTTTTAAACCAAACCGGGTTATTTTTTGTGTGGTAGGGGTAGGGGTTAGTCCCGATATAGCACTATATGATTTCTCATTTTTAAGGGGAAATAGTTCTGTTGGCACCACAAAATATCAAGTTCGCATTTACGCCCCTCCAAAGAATCCCTAAACTCTTACCACAAAAAATAAATTCTTGGTATCATGAATGAGTGGTTTTCCGTCCTACAAATCATTCATCTTCAAACTCCATCAATTATACCCCGAACGGAAAACTCGATCTTGATTCCAATCGGTGTGTATATTCATAATTTGTCACTCGACCCAATAGTTAAAAATGTATGTCAATATGTACAACAATAGTTTTCTATAAAATCAACGCGGACTCCATATGTACAGAGCTCATGTACTTATCACTTTCTAATATATACTTGTACAAAACATTGAGATGGCATCATTCCCTCAAATTAAGTGTTGTCATGTAAGTACGCAAACTCTGTAAACGGAACTCGTATTGAGTCCATAGAAAGTTATACGCTACTATTATAATTCTTTAAACATTTGGATTGATTTGAGTGTATTCAATATACTTCTATCAAAAAGTAAGCTAAGAATGTCGAGGCAACTTTAATGGCTACATTAATTTTACAAAACCTATATACTAATCATGTATTCTCTATACAATCTATCGATGTCGCAATCAACTCAGCTATTGCCACCACCGATATTGGCTAGATCTTCTAGCAACCGGTCGATCTCACCAAGAACATCGGCGGTCGGAAGTCGGGACCGGCAACAAGGGCAAGTGTTTCTCTTCTTTAACCATGGTAATATACACATCCAATGAAACAAATGATTGCATGGTAATTTGCACACATCTCTTCCTTTTTTCAAATCTTCCTTGCATATGACACACTCTTTACCGCCGCCACTCAATTCCACCGACGGCAATGCCACGACTGCTGCCACGGAAGCTGCCACCTGGCTCTTATCCTTCCCTCCACCACCACCACGACCCCCCATCACATCAACAAAATTCCTACATTTAGCCACCTTCTCTATGTACTCCATCAAAACCTCACTATTGGAAGCTCCAAAACTAGTACTTAATCTCATTATCGTATCCGAAACGTAATTGCAAAGGATCGGCCTCCATACTGCTGGCGGTGACTCGAGCGCTTCGGGTTCGTGCTGGTGCAACTCGCAGAGGAGAAGCAGAAGCAAAACAGAGTCGAGGTCCCGGAGTTTCATGCCGGCAGCGGAGTAGGGAGGCGCCGCCGTACTATTCTTAATGAAGTGGTTCAAATATGAAAGCTTAAGCAAAAGGTAATTGGCGATGAGAAAGGACTTCTTGTGGAGAGAGATGGCCTGCAAGTGGTGTAGAGTGAAGGATAAGATGGTGGGGGAGGAGAGGAGAGAAAAGAGACGGCGGCGGTGGCGGTTGTGGATGGCAGCGATGGAGTGGCTGAGATCGGCGATATGGGGTGGCGATAGAGTGGAGAGTGCCGCCATGATTATGGTTTCCGTGGAGGAGTTTTGTTCAGCCATTGTTGAAGAAGTGAGTAGCATTTCTTGATACTTGTGGCTTTTATAGGAAAATTAATTTCGATTGGTCCCATTAGTTTCTTTAATTGAATATATACATATATATATATATATATATTTAATTGTTTTTTTCTTTTTAAGAAGATATTTAATTTGTTATATTCCCAAAACTTTGCCAAAATATAGTATAAATACATATATCTAATAACTCACATAGTCGATGAAAAGGAAAATATTATTTGTAGGTAACTATTCAGACAATTTTTTATAAAATGAGTGTAATTTATCTGATTCATGTTGTTACAATTTTTGTACTTACACCACCACACCTCATCTCGTCTTGACTCGTGTATATTTTCCATTTTAAGTGATCTTGTTAACGACTCGACTTTTGAGATTCAAGGCCTGGGAAATTAATTTATTGGTAAAGATCCCCACAAATAGTTTTTTAGGCACAGGAAAGTTCTTTAAAGCAACATCAGATCCAAAGTGAATAAAACAGGTAAAAGTAAAAGAAACACTAGACAAAAGTTGATTGGCGCCTTGGATGCCATTATAAGCTGTGTGCACAAAGCAAAAGGCCATACACTGAGATATTTAAGATATATTACAACGAACCTACGATATCAAAATATATGAACGTTTAAGGTTCAAAGTCCATCTAAAAGACAAGATGAGTCGTCTAAATTCTTATAGAAACGTTGATCATTGATTTCATTATTATAATTAAGGTTAGATTTATCTTTGAGATTATCTTTGAGCAGTTCTTATAAAGATATGTAACTTGTTTGAACAAATCAATTTTAAAATATACATGTTCGCTTTCTCATCTTTAATCACTACTCTCTTGAGCATATAATCAACTCCATTACCATTTTAACACTGTGATATAAAAAGCCAATCTTGTAAGGAGTAGCATAAGTTTAGGGATGGATCCAGAATTTGTAGTGACACGGTAGTAAAATAAAAAGTATCAATCGACTAGGGCTGATATGAATCTCTCTCTCTCACTTTTTTATTTTTTTTTAAATTAAATTTTAAAATTTGTCTCGTGGTTGGATCCATCCCTTATTAAGTTGATATATTAAGTTATTTAACATATGAGGGATTTATCCCTTAACAATGTCATAAAACTATGTCATTATAAGATTGTTTAATTCGGTATTGGGTTTTTTCAACCGGGTCTCGGAGATGGGAAATGTCATGATCAGTATCGATCTATAATTCATTCTTGAGACTTATTTGTGAATCAACATATTTTAACCGGTCTTGATTGTCGGGTTTCAATCTTTTCTAGCATAATGTAGCAAAGATGAATTATCATGCATCGATGCATTGCAAGGGGGGTTTGAGGTGATGGAGTAGAATGGAAGGGAGTGGGTGATGGAATGTTGGGAGTTTGTCCACAAGTTTGTGTCTCCTTAACACTTTTTTTCTTCTTTTCATTATCTCTTTCATAATGATAACACAACAAACAAGAAAACTATAAACAAAACAAGTTAGCATATTTATGGACTCAATATGTGACTTTTGGCCCTACAAAACACATTTTTTCTTTTTTTTCAAGGAATAGTTTTAATAATCAGAGAGGTCCAAATGATCCCCACAATGTTATGCAATTATCAAGGGATTGTCACCCTGTTAAGTTACATTCCCCGCCTTCTATCTTCTGCCACCGTCTCTTGAGGTTTGGGCACACTACTTACGATGTAATGTCCATGTACACAGTATTATAAAAAGTGTACTAAAAACTATAGAAAAATATGAAATGTAAGAACGTTTTAAAATTATTTAGTGTGAAAATGAATTTTTTTTTTGAGAAGGAAATTCTAGCGCACTTAATAATTCCCCAAAAAAAAAAAAAAAAGTTTCCAAGCATTTCTGACGCGATATTCATTTGATGATGTGCATGTGCGTGTCTCAAATAAATTTTCATTAAAAGATATGTATGAAGAGTTGTGTCAAAAACCTCCTACCATATATAACCTATATCGGTGCACGTCACAAATATTTTAAATTTATGTGGTGTACATTTATGCACGCCACATGGAATTCGAGGTTTAGTAACAAAATTTATATGAAGTTTTTTAATACTACTCTTTACCCATCTTGTATCTTTCACTGTTTTAATTATTTCTATTATTAGAAGTATCTTATAACTTATGTGTGGATGTGAGGTGTGAAGTGGCGTGAGAATGTAACATTAACATAACTCTTAAATTTATTATACCTGGTCACAAGCTAGACAAGCGTGAACATTGGTCAAACCAAGCTGACCGATGAGCCTTCTGTAAGCTTGGTTCAAAACCGAGGAGCCAATCAAGCCAAAAAGCTTTAGCAAAATTATGGAAAAATTTATAAGGAGGACGTCAGACATGGTGATAGGTTTGGCAAAATGGCTCGTTGAGCATTGTTTGTGCTAGATTCGGGAACCGAGCCGACTCCCCAATTTTAATAGGTGTCCGTACACGACTTGGACTCGCCTTTCAATGAGCTGGCTCTCCGAGCTCCTGACTCACGAGCCATTTTGCCAAGTCTAATCCACGGCTTTATTTGTTGAATGCTGAGCTCAGCGGTCAGTGCAAGCCTAAGAGCATCTCCAATGATAAAGTCTATTCACAAAAAGAATCCACGTGGAACACAACAAATGATAAATTAATCCACATTACCTCAAATTATCTTCACCACGGTCTAAATTTAGACCCACGTCCTCCATTTCACTAGTAGTGTCTGCATCTCTCATCTAGATTTCAAAAGATTTCTTACCTCGGTCCTGACTGTTTTCTCTCTCCTGCATCTTACTACTATTCCTCCCTGTGGACAGAGCACCCCACTGGAGATGCTCTAATAAGCCAATATCTGAGCCCGGATTTGGCTATGACTAATGGTGAAACAAGTTGAGCCAACTTCGACGCTCTTCCGATCTGTAGAGATGACAGGGAAGATGAAAAAAGTTTAAAACCACAGACAACTTGGGACAACAACAATGAGAAGAAGGCCACATAATATGTTTTTAGACCATTATTTATGAATTTCTATTTATTTCTATCATCTTTTTCATTTTTCCCTTTTTTTTCTCTACACCTCATCTCACTCACATTCAATTAAAATAATCATCTTCTTTTTATCTTTCTCATCTACACTACTTAAGATTTTAGACTATATATTGGAAATGCTCTTACACGTGACCTCGTACTGTCATAAATGAGTTACAATTATATGCGCATATCATCAATATCAATTTATGAATATTTCAAATAGAAGGGCAAATCAAAACCCTTTTTTTTTAATATTAAAATCAAAACATATTATGTGTAGTGAAGTGATTAAATTAGTGCATAAATTGGGCGTTCCACGTGATCTTTTAACAATTTGTTGATATTCTGATGATGATAAATTGATAATACTCGTTTAATTAGAACTGTAAACTTGTTTAGACTGGTGGATAACATGTACAACACACATGATTTTTTTATTTTTTTTTAACAATATTAGTGTCAATATGTACTGCCAAAAACAATGGTTCACTTAATTCAATGTGCACTACATAAGCTTGTTTGATTCTCATTATTTGTTCAATTTTGAGGAAATTATAATGAAGAGAGGTAAAATGTGTATTGAAAATGTAAAAAGGTTTGAAATATGTGATTGTAATTGAGTAGTTGTCAAATCAAATATCAAATCAGTGATAGGTAAAATTATAATTGGGGATGATAATGTGGATCAAACAAGTACACATTTTAAGTGGTACAACAAAATGAGGAATTTGTTGTTTTCAACAGTGAAGGTTGATAGAGGCAGATATATCATAGGTGGGGAACAGTTGATTTCTATGTTGTATGGAGCTTGAGAACTAATAGAAAAAAACCAATTTGAGTTATATTGCTTTGATTTTGTTCAAATTAAGAAGCGTTTTGTAAGGGGAAAATGGTATGGTAATAAGTTATTAATTTTAAAATTAAATGTGAGAATGGGTCTTCAACCTTGAACATCACTAGACGTTGGTGTCCAAACTTGTTTTGGGGTCTTCATTGTTTTTGGAAAATTAGTGACATTATCAATGCATTTCATATTTTATCAATTGAAAATTTTTAACTACCACTCGATTGATATATTATAACGTCATTTGTTAACCCACTTTTTAAATGAAGTAGTAAAAAAATAACTGATCCTTTATTAGTGGATGCAGTTGTCGGACTCGTAAGACCCATCTTGACATTAATGGACAATTGCCAGAAAGTGCCAACCAGATGGTGTCTTAAAGTAATTCTTGAAAACTTTCACCTTCATCCAAAAATAGTATGATAAAACAGTGTTAATCTGAATTTATATGGACAATATATTATCCATAACAAGTGACGATAATCACCGTCTAATCTAAAAATGATATGATATAGATGTGGATGTTGTCATCAAAATGACAAGTGCTGAGGTTAATTAATTTTTAGATAATGTTAATCTTCCTTGTTGAATTACTTATTGGTGACTTAGTGGGGGTATATGTGTCTTTCTTTCCATGTATTTTAATTAAATGTAAGAGTGTTTTTATTAATATGTTAAATAGTTATTTAATAACAAGTAATCGAGCGAGTAATTTGATAAAGAAGGTAGCATAACCCTTAATTTTCTAATATTTTAAAGAGATCGGAAGAGCAGTCTAATTACCAGCTAACCATAGTGATGATGTGTAAATATTATTATTTTATTTATCAACACGATATATTACAATAAAAAGGTTACGTCTCCCTTAAGGGAGAGGCATTGCTGAGTTGTATGCAAAGTGGCACGTATCAACCGAGTCAATTCCCCCCAAAAATTACTTGGGACCCACCAAAAAATTGAAACCGTTTATTCACCCACCCCCACTTTGAGAATCAAACCCCCTCCCCTCTTCAGCGAGACCAAAATCCCAACCTCCCCCCCCCTTCTGCTCGTTACTTGGAGACCCGGCGGAATCGCAAGCCGCTGGACCGGTGACGGAGAGGTAGACCTGTCCCCTCTCAGCGCCGCCACAAAGCCCCTCAGAAACAAACCAACCTCCCCCCGGCCAACGGCACTCGGTCTTCGAGCAGGAAACTCCGCCATTCCGGCGACTGACGGAGCCATGAACCAGCCGCCACTCTGCGCCGGCACAGATCCCCAAAGTCGCGACCTCTCTCTCTCGATAGCAGAACACCCCCTACCCGCCCAAGGATTGCGGCCGCCGGAGCAGCCTCTTTTTCTGCCGGTAAATTGCTCTGCTTTCTTCATCTGACAATATAAAATTGTGTCCATCCTTCCCCTTAATTTCTGCATCTTCTAGTTTTATTCAATTTAGAGGTGACAGTGTTTTACGTACATGGGTTGATAGAATGACCATACAAGCTACCTTTGAAATATTGCTTAGCTTACTTCAACATTCATAGGTCCTAGGAAGGTTTTAGAAACTCATCCAGAGAATTGGCAGGAAGTTGTGCGAATGTACGAGAGGATTAAGAAGGTATATTTACTGATTTACAAAAGTAGATACCGTGGTTTGTTTTTGGTTTGCAGAAGTGCATTATATTACACTATTGCTATTTCAAGGTTTAGCTAAATTAAATTGCATTTCAATCAAGTTAGGTTCAGTTGAGTACACTGAAGTTGAAAAATTCCTTAGTGCACTTCAATTCATTTCTTCTACTGAATATGCATCATAAAAATTTAATATTACCAGAGGTGCCGATACATTTCTTTCTAATGGTAAAAGAAATGATCAAATTGATAAAAGGAAGAACTCTAGAGATGAATTAGTGAGGTTCTGGAATGACATAGATAAAGGTGACTTTTGAAAGTAGAAAGCTCCCAAGAAAGTAAATCACGTTGTTTTTGTTGTTAAATTTTGGTTTATATCCTACTGGAAAGAGACTGGGCTTAAACTCTGAAGTTGTGAGAGAAGCCATATGATCTTATTTAGAGTTGCTTGTTGCTTAATTGGAAACTGGTTTTGTTGGTGGTTTTCAAGGTAGATTCGAAAACAAATGCAAAATGGGCAGCAGTCCGCTGCTGATTGGCTTGGTAACAGCTGAATCTTGATATACAAATGGATTCATATGGCAGTTAATCATTTTGCAGTTTTCTGAATGTATATGGCTTATGTTAGTCAAAAGATAAAATGAAATAGAATAGAATATGAATGGATTATCTCTTTATAAATTAAAGCCAGATAAAATCTGACCCATCACTAGATCAGATATCAATACTTTGCTTGCAAAAAGTTAGAAGTTTATTGCAGTTTGAAATCTTATTTTGTGCATCATACGGCCCTTCACTTTCACTTTCTGTAATTGATTTGTATTCTCTTTAGCCTTCCAGAAAAGAGTTTGGATTGATGGTGAACTATTATGCGAGCCGAGGTGACATGCATCGTGCACGTGGGACTTTTCAGAAGATGCGAGCACGGGGAATAGAGCCAAATTTAGATGTATCATGTATATACAAGAATACAAATTGTTATATTGTACCTTCCCTTATCCTCTGATGCAGTGCTAGCCGTTTGTCAATATTTCAGCTACTTGCTGCTTCTCTCAAATTTAAGGGAACATCATATCCTACTGCTGCTACGAGTTGCACATACTCCTGAAGACTGAAGTTTCTCTAATTATTCATGCATATGCAGTAGGAAGAGACATGGATGAAGCTATTTTGAAATATGTACTTATATTTTGGGAGCTAGTTTGAAATAATCCAGAAGCAGTTAAATTTTATCCATTTTTGTATTTGGAAGACTTCTATATTTTCTCCTGCAGTAGGGAAGATGACCTTGGAAAAAAATCTTTAATATATATGTTCGATGTTTTTTTAAATGAAAAGTTGACGGATAATTTTTTGAGAAATTTTGACAAAATTTCCTTTGTAACACTAACTTATAAGACCTGGGGAAAAAATTATCTGTAAACATGCATCATTGCCACAACGTCGCATATCATATATTTGAGCAACGTCATACAATTATAGCTATAGGAAGGCAAAACAGAGCAATTCAAGATCACAATTGCCATGCCCGTTACACAAATTGATTGCTATATACAACAAAAATTTATTTTTCGCCTAACAACTAAGTGGCAAATAAGCATCCTTCCTAACATTGCTATAAACAACAAAATTTTGTTTTGCACCTAACAAGTACCAAATAAGCATATCTCCTCCTGAGCCGCAAAATCTTTTCCATGATCTTTCTGCAAAGATTGAAAATTCAGTTATCAAGAAGGGCTTGATAAACCATACTATTATCTCATTTCGTTAATAGTGCATTTCTTTGCCATAAAATACAATCCACTGAACTTTAACTGAATCACATAACTCATATAGGTATCAAATTAACCAATGAGCTATCAAACTAACCTTGCTACCAATTTAAATCAACATAGCAAAGTGGTCATCTTTTGCTAGAGGTAGAACTAAATGTTTAAAAGAAATTAAAAAAACTGACTTGTGAAGTTAAACATTATGCTTCTTTTTAATTAACAAGTATCTAATTCACATGAAAGAATGGAAGAATCAGTAAGCTTAAAGAGACTTTTCTAATTCAAATCATGGTCATTTTAAGGTTATAAACTGCCCCATGGATCTTTGGGATAGTGAATGTTGATATTTTAAGATAATCTTTACGTCTCAGCGGACAAGTAAGCTTAATAATATAGAAAATGGAATACACTTGAGATTGCAACTGGAACGCATAGCAGAAATAAGTTCTTCAGTCATCAACCCCCATGTTAATGGGGAAAAATGGCAGTTTTTTTTCAGCCACTGATGCTTTTACAAAATAAATCTACATTCTGAAGTCATCTCCTAGAAACATTTGAATTGTGAAGAACCAAGTATGAAGCAGGATATATAAACGCCAAAAAGAATGAATCATGAGGTTGCTAACATACAAAAAAATTGAGAAACCCAAGAACAAAAGTTAAGTTCAAAATTTTTATGACTGCGGAATCCCTTGACCTACATAATCAAAGCTCAGCACATTACATACAAGTCAAGGTAACCATAGAAACTGTATTATGAAATGAACCCAAGAATTTCACATGGGACTGAAAGGATCACCTGGTTATCCAACTATGGAAATTATTTATCAATGTTAGATATGGCTTCAATCACTTTATAAATGGCTGGTTTATGGCTCCGTCGCAGGCGCTGACTCGCTGGAATGGCGGAGTTTCCTGCTCGAAGACCGAGCGCCGTTGGCCTGGGGGAGGTTGGGTTGTTTCTGATGGGGGTCTGTGCCGGCGCTGAGAGGGGGCAGGTCTACCTCTCCGTCACCGGTCTGGCGGCTCGCGATTGCGACGGGTCTCCAAGGAACGAGCAGAAGGGGGGAGGGATTTTGGTCTCGCTGAAAGGGGGGTTGATTCTGAAAGTGGGTTGGGGTGGGTGAATAAATGGTTTCAAATTTTTTGGTGGGTCCCATGTAATTTTTGGGGGGAATTGGCTGGGTTGACATGGCTGCGAGTCCCACGTGCCACTTTGCATACAACTCAGCAATGCCTCTCCTTTAAGGAAGAGGCAACCTTTTTATAGAAAAACTCCAAAAAATCGGGGAAACCGTTCAGGGTTTAGGACAAAGGGGTATTTCTCACCTCAAGGTATCAGTTATGTTGCTTTCATTTATATGGCAACTCGTCTTCTTATGTTCTTCATCACCAAACTATTTGTACGTAGATTTCAGATTTATTTGTGTGCTAACCCTATTCTAAGATTCCGTCCAGCTCCATCCATCGCCATTCTCTTCTTCTAGCTTCTAGGAGTTGGATTTCGTTTTTCCTTTCTTACGCCAATCTTGCTGATGCACCATGATTTTCTGTCAATATCCATCTTGAATTCTTCTTGTGGTCGCACCATGGCCAGAGTCTAGATGGGTCGGCCCCAGTCTTCTCAGTCGCTTGATTTTTTGGTATTATTGTTGAGGAGGTTCGATTTGGATAAATTTGTGCCCTAAGTTTACTTTTAATTGAGTTATGTATGGATTGGGTTGGGAAAGAATGTGGTCTTACTTGTTAGGTCACGCAATTGCATGGTTTACTGGTGGGTAGCTTATAAAAATTTCGGAAATTGTTCAGAAAAGAGAGAGGAAAATTGAAGTTTCCAGATCCTCCATTCCCTTGTCATTAACCAAAACATTTTCCTTACTTCCAAACTTCGCGGATTTGATTCAAAATTTAAAAACTTTGGTATTTAGCTAACTTTGCACAAGGATGTTTCTTGCTTTAGAGTTTAAACACATGGTGGGTCGCGAAGAGTTGATGCACAATCAGTTCTAAGCGGTTTAACTATTCTTGTAATTGCTGATTCTTGTGTTGTCGATGTTGACTTGTGTTACATATAGTAATATAATTGTATGTTCAGTTATATGACCTTGAACGGAATGTTAACCAATGCAAAACCATTAAATGTGCTGTAAACGAGCCTTCTTTTCTCATGTCTAATCCTCCCTTAGTCATGATATTGGATCAGTGTCTTGTAGATAATTCAATTCAAGAGATGCTCAAATATAAAAAAGCTTACTAATCTTTGGGGTATTGCCATTCCACATAGCATGCGTCCGTGCACCCACACAGGACGAAGCCTCCCGGAAGTGCGATAAAACTACTATACGTTACCACAGCATTTGCTGGATTGCTTGTAAACTAATTTATGAATATTTTTCCAATTCTCAGTTATGAAGACCTAACATTTCAATTTTCTATTTCTTGTTGCCATGTAATAAGTTTTATATGGTTACTCTTCGCATTCCACCACCCCCTTCCCCAAATCCACCATTTAATATCTTATAATGAATTTAGTTTCATATTTACTTGTTCTTCACAGACTTAGTGCTGGATCGAGCTCTGTATACAAGCTTCCGAAGAGGCACAGTAGATAATAGAGAATGGATAACATAGACCATGAGAATTTATTAGAGTCTTTGTCAACTGGGATTTTTGAGATTCCTGGAGAACCTGCTATTGTAATAAATGGGCTGCCTCCCTTGTCAGCTGGTAAGTACACTCTTATTCCCAGTGATGTTACTTGTGAAGAACCTAAAGTCCTAAATGGCTTTGGTGAATGGTTGGAAGGTAGAGAAGTGCAGAAACTATTTGGGGAACAATTCTACAAGGGAATGGTTACCAAGTTCGACAAGGAAATGGGTTGGTATAGGGTGGTATATGAAGATGGTGACTTTGAAGATCTCAATTGGGATGAACTGCAAGAAGTGCTATTACCACTAGACATTACAATTCCATTGAAAACACTGGCAATGATGGTTATTAGAAAACCACAGAATTCTGATTATAGACCATTTCAAAGTTCTGTCAGAAGAAATGATGGTGCCTCTAGTGGCATGGGCAAGGAAAAGAAACCTGGTACTTCTGGAGAAACTGATGTAAATGTTCAACATGTCGGTGAAGCAGTGGATGAAATGCATCTGATGGCAAGAAGTTAGAATTTGATTTGCACCTCCAAAGCCATTTTTGTCAACAGCAGAAAGTTAGAATTTGGCTAGTTTTTACTCTTTGAGAATGGGGAATAGAGTAGGCAGAGTTGATTCATGTAAGCATAGTTTAATGTAATGTGTTGATCTGAACTAACTTTTAGCGTAATACCCAAAAATACAGGTTTTGCTAAAATTTCCTCTCCTTATATGTCTTGATTAGCATAGGAAAGAGAACTGCATTCTTTAGGGTTAAAAAAGTTTAATTCAATGAAATTTTGTGTTGCGTTTCCTCTACTTTATGTTACTTCGTATATATTGTCTTTCAAAAGTAACCTTTCAAAGATCCAGACATCATCCAGTTATGAGTTAAAAGAGTAATTGTACGCAAAACTACAAGTGCACTACAATGAGCATCATTATTCATCAAAGGTCAAATTTATGGTTAATTTTGTCGATCCTTTGTTGATTGTAAGCTCATAACAATTTTTGGATCATTAGTTCCCCGATTATTTTCAAAACCATGAAAATTATGTTGAAGCATAAATTTGACTAGGAGGATTTACTCACTCACAAAATCCTTGATGATATATCATAGAAAAATGCAAAATCCTACTAACATAAAAAATTACATGCAAATGAAAAAAAAAAGGAAAAAACTATTTGTACAAAATTGTGTAAATAAATATTTTACACAATTCAATGGTGACTGTTGGATTGGGATCTGATTTTGAGTGATGTAATGTGTGAAAAATTAAGATACTGTCAAGTGCAATTATATAAGAAAACTATGTAAGTGTAGCAAAACTCATGAAAAAAACTATGGTATTCATATTCTAATTTCTAAAGAGTAATTTAGATATTCTCCAACAAACTCTTGTAAGTTTCTCTCTCTTTGTTTGAACTTTTATAAGAACCATTTTTCTTTATTATATTTCCTCATTTTATAAGGTCCTTGGCCTTTGCATCTATTTGTACTTTGATTCCCAACCTTTGCACATTATTGTATATGGTTGCACATTATTGTATATGGTTGGTCCTTCTAATTGGCCTTTTTTTTTTCTTCCCCCACCCCCAAAACCAAAATTCCATCTTTATCATTCATTGATGTTAAATTTCTTCACTTTTAGAAGGGTATTTTTATGCTTTAGTAATTTTCTTTTTATACTCATATTTAATATGCATTATAATCAACAAAATAGTATTATTTAGAGTGAAATATTTAATAAATGAAAGAGTATATTAGGAAAATGATATTAAGTTTACATTTCTAACTCTATTAATGAGCAATTTTATTTTACCTACAAGCATGCATGCTATTATGCATGCGTGTATATGTGTCAAACATCTAAACTACAAGTATCCTACTGTGATAGTCTAGATGTGTGTCACATTTGCGCGAATGCATAATAATATGTATGCGTTGGCAAAATAAAATTTTCCACTTTTCTCAATAGTATTTGTTAAGAATAATGCTATGTAGTATCAGTGGTGCTTAGCACCAGTCTAGATGGCATCTAATATGACATTAAATAATAAATAAAAGTAAATAAATAAATATTCAATTTAATTTAATTTATCATTTAATACCACTTTAATATAGTGCTAAGTACTAGTAATGCTAAATAGTATTACTCATTTGTTAAAAATTCAAATTAGACCATACGAAGGTAGTTATTTCCATTTATCAATTTTCACAAAAGATTCTTCGATTTCTTCCATAAGTAGATGTTTTCCCTAATTTTTGCAATTATTTTTGTTCATCATCATCCTTAAATAGAAATAACAAACAAACTACCATTAATTGACCCCAATAGCGTTTCCTTCCTAATTATTCGTGAGTCGGCTCCCTCTACTTTCTAGAATTGTTCGGTACAACTCCAGATGCGAAGGGTACAATACAGTAATTTAACGACCGTTGAAAAACGCGCGAATCCGGTTCCCCTCTCCGACGATTGCTCGTTCTTCACGCCAGCTGTAAAAGCAATTTCTGGAAAACCTAATTTCGATCTGGTTATAGTCTTTATTGTTTGAAGGTTTGATCTTAATTAATCCATTGCAACGAGAACGATCGTTATGACGGCACCTCGTGTATTGTTTCTGGTCTGCTCGATTTGTCTCCGCTACATTCCAGGTGAATTTCTTGATTGATTGATTTAATTTCCATTTGAATGATTTTGGATTCATATTTGTGCAATTTGGATATAACTTTTCTAGCTGATTACGTGCTCTGATCTTTCTCGGGTTTTCTAATGTTTGTCTAGGCGAAGGGGAAACAGGGTATTCTTTCATTTTTCCGAGAAAGTTATAAATAATTGTTAGAGGAATTTTTGTTTCAAAAAATAGTTAAAGGAATTTTACTGGTCTAGAGCGCCCCTACCCCCCGGTTTTCTTTTTGTGGGTCGGGTTGGAGGGGCCCCCAAGAAGACCTTTAATGTGAAGAATTGTATTTCTCCGGTTAAGACCCATTTATAAGAAATGAAATTCAGTCATATATTGATTTTATCTGTTCTCCCGAGCCCCAACCCCGGAAAAAAAGTAAACAGAATCATTAATTGTTGTTTATGTTTACCTCAAAGTGCAGTTGAAATAAGAACATGACAGAAAATAACTAGTTCTAGTCGGCCCTTATGCAAAACTACCATGCTGATATTAATTTTCAGCACTAAGATCAGCCATTAAGCGGATGTAGAGTACAGGCAGAATTACTGTAGTTGGTCCTTTAGTAGTAAAGCAATAGGGATTTGTCAAATAGAAAAAACCTAACTTCATGTTTACATACTCAAACTTTTGTTGGAATGGCTGTAATAGTGGGAATAGCAATGTTGCTGCATCACTTTGATGATTAACTTCTCTTTCTCTTGGCAAAAGATGTTCTGTCATGGTGAGTGATGAGTATTTGCGGGAGAAAGAAAAACAGTAATGAAATCGTTTCTCCTTATTGAATGAAAAGTTCCTGGGATATGGTTATCTTTTATTTATGTGGGAAAAGCCATTTGCTTTTCTTATGACATTAGAACTCAAATTAGTTTTGTAAAAGATTCTCTTTTCCTGTGCAGTTTTAGCATCGGCTGCTACCGTTACCCTTCATTCCATCGAGATATATAAAACCCATGAATGGTTTCCATCCAAACCAACAGTTTACTTTATGTGTAAGGGGGAGAACAAGACATTTTTACCAGATGTGAAGGAAAAGGATGTATTATATACCTTCAAAGGTGAAGAGTCTTGGCAGGTAACTGATCAGTACACATGTTAGGATGCTGAGCTCAAACGCACTCATCCATCTAACTAATTTGATTTAATAGATACACGATTAAAGTCCTCAGTCAATATTTTTGAAAAACGCCCAGAGTGATTATTTTCTTCTTCGTGGTTCTTAACAGCTTATAGTTTGATACTATGTTGAAACCACCCTCACTCTCCCTCTTAGTCCTTCCTCCTGAAAGCAAATGGCATTCACGATCAAGGTTACCCACCCTTCTATTTTTCCACTATAGCTTTCTTATAAAGACCTCCCTTTTTTCCCATTCCCATGGATGGAAAAACTAGTTGATCTCCTGTATTGGGGCTTGTAAAGGAGGTCATACTCTGTTACTTCTGTTTTGCGCCTTTTAATAATGGATGCAAGAATTTCATGTTTCACTAGTTTTACTTGTCTTCATTTTATTCTATGACACTAGAGTCTGCTGGCCACATGAACATAAAGCAATTGAATATTAACATAAACAAACTAATTTTGATACTTAGCATTCCTTTTGCTCTTTCAGCCCCTAACTGAACTGCAAGATAAGAAATGCAAGCGTTGTGGGTTCTACGAGGAGGATACCATTAAATCGGATGATGTCTTTGATGAGTGGGAGTTCTGCCCATCAGATTTTACAAAGGCTGATGGGACATATGTTCATTCTGTAGACAAAGAACTTAATATTACATTTTCATGTCCAGACTGCGTTCCTTTTGGAAATGGTGAGTACTGACTTCATTATGGCATTTTAGACATCCTTTGCCTCAGGCATTTGATGCTGGTGTCTAGCCCCTATATTTGTCAACTGCATCTCCTAGTATTTTGCATCTTTTAATATAATATCTGGTCTAGTCATATTTCTACAAAGGAAACCACTCCTTTTTTTTTTTTTTTTAATGGAACATCAATTTAGAAAATCCTTATGTTCTTTGAGGGTTATAGAAAATTAGTGAAACACCTCTCTGGAACTCCCCATATAAGTTGGTGAAAAAGTAAAAACCCGCCACGTCAAAAATAATACTTGTTAACATGTTTTCAACAATCATTGATGGAGTGGCTGGAGAAACCTTGCAGCTGACCTGCAATTTATTAGGAACAAGGCTCGATTGGATGA
The DNA here is from genome assembly GCA_963692815.1 of Nyctanthes arbor-tristis. Classification (NCBI taxonomy): domain Eukaryota; kingdom Viridiplantae; phylum Streptophyta; class Magnoliopsida; order Lamiales; family Oleaceae; genus Nyctanthes; species Nyctanthes arbor-tristis. The sequence goes on from CAVNYN010234500.1 coordinate 26,549, forward strand.
TGCTGCTGTGGCCAAAAAACAACAAAATGGGGTTTGTTTGGCTGACGTTAACCACCAGCATGTTGTAGAATTTTATTCTTAATGGCATTATGGCAACATTTTCCAAGCATGACACAAATGGAGTTCCTATTTCTTCTCAATACTCAGGGGGCTTGTCCTAGTGGTAATGGCACCCTCTTACCAGTGTATTTGATCCTGGTTCAAGTCATCATCCCACCCTTACAATCCCCACCATGTACACCCACCCCAAAAAAAAAAAAAAAAAAAAAAAGAAAAGAAAGGGGATTCTTATATATTACTTTTAACTACCATTCAACAGAACTAGAGAATAAGTGAAAGCTGGAACCAGAATCAGTTAGCACGTTGCTCAAACTTGGATGTGGGTTTCTTATCCAGCATAGATCTTACTTCTTAGAGTGGGACTATTTTTGTTCTAAAATCTATTATGCAGAGATAAAGATAAAAATGGTACAATATCTAGCCATGGTTATGTGGATATGCCTTATAAACTTAAAAACACCTTTAGAATTAACATAGTAACAACTTTGTATTCATTTCTTAGAAAAATATATGTTATGTTTGACAAGTAACCGTAAGCTTGGAACTGATTAGATAGTAAATTTTGATAATTCATTTAGATTCATTCAGTTCTATTTATGCTATATACAAGTTAAATAATTTTAAATACAATATCAAATTATTAAGAAGCCAAATGAAGGATTATCTTTTCATTTGAAGGATCTCATAACCTTATCTTTGTTGGCTGTCCAATCTGAAATGGAATGAATGTCTGAGCAAAATGAAACTGTCATTAAGCTTCTTCTGGCTGAAATGAATTTTGTTTCCATTTACAATGATAAAGGCTTTTATCAGTTTAACATGTATGGTTCTTGGGCACTGGACAGGAAGTCCACTAAGTGAAGTAGATTACTGTATCTCCTGAATGGCTTAATGTTGGTTTGGACACTTCCATTGTCTATCAAAATTATTGAAATACCAACTTAGCATAGAAGATGTTACATGTAACATAGAAGGTGTTACATGTAACCAGTCCTTATCTTGGTTTATAATTATATATACGTTCTCTGTGTGAGCATGAATGCAGATTTGCATCTTTAACTCATCTTTTTTTTTGTTTTTTGCGGTATCTAGCTTCCAGCCATTTCTCTACCTCCAAAACCAGTTCTGATTCAGATGGGATGAATTGGTCTCTGATTGTGGTTATCAGTGCTGTAGTTTCAACACTCTTTATCGCTGGGCTGGTTATGGCAATCAAGTATTGGCAGAAAAGGAAGAGGCAACAAGAGCAGGCACGGTTCTTGAAGCTGTTCGAAGAAGGTGATGACATTGAGGATGAATTCGGCATTGGCCCTCTTAGCGGTGTGGTTTGAAATATAGTTCAAGTTCTGCTGCCTTTCTTGTTGATTCATGAAGCTGTGGCCTCTAAAGAGTGATTTTCAATAGGAATAGATACTTAGGTGTGTGAATAATAATTACCACCTTAAACAAAAAAAGCCAAGAGTAGCATGGCCTTTTATAAATTTTTTTGGGGACAGGTGAAAGGCAAGGAAATTAAACAGCTGTATATACATGCGGTTAAATGTGATTGAATAGAGAATATATTTTGAATAGATCAGAAGTTACAATAACTATACTCTTTAGTTCCTCTTGAGCAAGCAAGAAATATCGTATCTTTCAAACTGTCATTTGAAGCAGATATTCATTACTCAACAGCGTTAAATACATCCCCGCAGAAAAACGAATTCCAAAGACACAGAGATCAGATGCAAACACCATAGGCATCTGCTGGTTCATCAAGGTCTTCCTGGTGAGTCTCTCACTGGACTAACCTAGTAACCAAAGATTCTCTCATACTGTATCATCTCGTTTGTATTATTCCAGCTGTTATTATATGGAAGCTCTTGGTAGTCCTGGTCATGAAAATCCTCCACACCCCCAAATCCAAAACTAAAGCCACCAAATGAAGACCACTGGTCATCTCCAGAGTCGAGTTGCATATCATTGTTAGATGTGTAAACACTGCGCAATTCTTCCTCACCTTTCTCCTCTTTGTCTAAGCTGCTGCCATATGCTTCACACCCTTTGTCAGAATATACATCTTCTCCCCAGTAGCCAAAGAAGAACGATTCGCAACATCCAAGCATATTTTTACTGCCACTGTATGAATATTCAGTTCTATCATCAGGTTCTTCATGAAGTGAGCTGTAATCAATGTAGGGCCATTCTTGCGAAGATGAGAGTATCTGTCCATAGGAGCCAATATCACCATGGCTACTGTCACACCTTAGTGGGATAGATGGAATTGTAGTCGCCAAATTCAGGGCTGGGCTCTATCTCACTGAGCACAAGGCCGTGGTTAGACATCAGAGTAGAGATAACTCTCTTACCTTTAATTAAGTACCTTGAGACTGTGTGTGTGTAGTGTGTGTTTATAACAGAAGGAAATTTAGACGGAAGGGAAGGGTCAGAACTAATTGAGGTGGCAATAACATGGGAAAGCTTTTTTCTTCAGTTTTGTGGTCGTAGTAGCAGCATAGTTGCCTTTCAAGTATTGAATTTCATAAAAAGTAGGAAGATGCTATACCTATAATAGATAAAAGACGCTGCAAAAGCATCTCATACCCTCATGGTTGAGAGAGAAGATGGTAGAACAATAAGATTAACTTTCCAGATTCTCTAGATGTGGTGGAACACTGGAGGTGCAACGACGTCTCACGTTAGACTAAAGGATATATCTAGTAAAACAAGAGGCCCGGCGATAGATCAAATTCTTCAATTTGCAGCAATCTACATTGTATCAGCAATTGAAGGTAATAAAGAATACTTACAGCAGAGATTTTTGTTCTTGCGCATACAATATAACCGGTTTCAAATGCAAAGCAAGCAACGCTGCAGAGGAACGAAACAACACAACACATTACCTGAAACTCTTATAAATCACCATTTTAAAGGAATAAAACTAGGCAAAGAGGTGCCAAAAGTGTCAAAACATCCAATGCATCAAGAACAAGTTCCAATAGACCCAAGTGATGGCAGGCAGACAACAAATTTTAGTACACAGTTTGTACAATACTTTATGTTGCAATTGAATTGGGCCAATCTATCAGGCATCACCAATCAAGAGACAGATGAATGTCCCACTTTGTGTTGGCGTATTGAACCTGCCTTTAATGCTTTTAATCCTAAAAAATCTGGCGATGTCCATATTGAAGAATAAAGCTTTCTGCAGATTTCCCCCCAAAAAGGAACTGCTTCAAGATGGTAAATCTAATACAACCAGTGACGAATTTCTTGTGGGACATTGCCACCCACGTCATTCGTTGAATGTGATCTCCATAGCTCAGGAACAGGTATTCTGGGAAAAAGTGCATTCAGTAAGCTCCAATTCTACATAAGCATGATATTCTACTCATATTGACAATCTTGATGTGGCTTAATACTCTCAAGGAGAGTAAAGTACAAAGAGAAACATGTGCTCTTCCGATCTCATGCAATAGATATTCTTGTAAGAATTAAACATTTTCTATGGTGATACCGGTTAGTTTTTTCCTATTACAAAATGCAGTGCAACGTGATTATTACATAGAATTGATTCCAAGTAACTAAATCCTGAAACCATAGTATCAAACCAAGTTTGTAAAAATCAATCAAATACTAGAAGTGAAGTCCTTCCATATTAATACAGTATATGATCCAACAAGTTCCACTGGCCAATGCAGAATGGGGAGAACTATATATCATCTTTCGTTCAGTTACAGAAGGTTGGTAAACGAATATAAAGATCTATGAAAACAAAAAGTTACAATTTTATATGATTGGATTTTTCTGACTGAAAGGAAAGAAATTCAAGTAATCTTATTTTAATCGCAGAATTTGTTTTTTTTTTTTTTTCGGGCGTGGCGTGGTTTTTTTTTTTTTTTTTTTTTGGGTTGGGGGTGGGGGAGTGTTCCAGTGATAGATAGGATATGTCACAAGCTTAAAAAATCAAAGATAAATGATAATTGCAAACAGAAACAACACTATAAATGTTTATAGCCTCAATTTGTGGAACCATTCTGGCACTTTATAGTGTAGATGGACAGCTTGAAACCTCTG
>CAVNYN010234503.1:5545-22110 GCA_963692815.1 Nyctanthes arbor-tristis
CCCCCCCCCCCCCCCCCCCCCCCCCCCCCCCCCCCCCCCCCCCCCCCCCCAAATTTGACACCAGTCAAATTGTGATTTTTGAGATTCTACTTCATTTTACAATTATTCTTTTACAAAATTTTAAATTTAAACATGTTTAGAAATTAAAAAATTCATTTTTTCATATATGAAATAACATGTAAAGATAACTTACGTTTATTTATTTTTTAATTAGATGAAATTTTTTTGAGAAATTAGGTCTCTAATTATTTATGTTTGGTATTTTCATCCTTACATTCATATTTCATTAATAGAGCACGTCATTTTTCTAATTGATTCTTTATTGGAAGGGCATTTTTGTCCATTTACTAAATAAAACTAAAAAATGCAAATAAAGTTTCAAGATATTTAGCATTATTATTGAAAAAATAAAAATATACAAATATAAACAAAAAAAAATAAAAGAGAAATAAAAAAGAGAAAAAGATAACATGAAAACGATTTGACTGAAGTGGCAATGATTCAATGCAAACGACTACTAATGAAAAGAGCTAATAGGATGTGAAAAATGAAAATAATCTAATACTAAACGTATAGGCCGCTAGACGCTTATGTGACGTACCAGACATATGTCATTTGATGACATATCATACCCTATGATGTTGCCTGTCAGATGGCGCGTCAATAAGCGTTTGTAGGTATAATGCCACGTCTCCACAAGACGTCTAGTATTAGATTATTACTCATGTGAAAACTAATTCTACCTTTAAAAAAAGTTAGTCAAACTAAGTACATTACATATTTCATGAACTCGTATGTACTACACAAATGTCTACTACTTAAACCTCACTTATTCTCTCTCTTATTTCTTATTAAGGCTTAGTTTGGTATTATTCTAACTTCTCCTATATGAGGTTTTTGTCGTGATGGATTAAAAAGTTGATTTGAGAAGAATTAATTTAAAGTTTAATAAACTTTTTGTTAAAATTGTTGTATTGTACTGTACAAAAGCAAATTTTAAATGTTTGGTAAATTCAGTAGTTTCATGAGAAACTATATTCACACATACTTTTTACAAGTCACACACATCTTATTTGCATTAAATATCATTAGACTATATTTTTATTATATTTGTATCACAAATTTTTTATTTTCATTACATTTTTAACTCAATTTTCTATTAGTAGACTATTATTCCCTTAATAACTTTTCTTGTTGAAAAATTTTATTAATTTACTTTAAATTAATGAGAATATAGGTAGTGCCCTTTGATTTCCTTTATAATTTTTTTACTCATTTAAAAATATTTAGAGCTCCTTTACAATGAAAATTTATGTACAAAATATTATCAACGATAGTATGTGATAATTTAATGGGAGATTAAAGAAAAAAGCTGCTAGAAAAGTTGTGAACTTAAATGTAACAATTAGTAAATATTAGAGGTATTTAAGTAAATAAAATGATGTGCGATTAGTAAAAAGTGTGGTGTCAATATAACCATTCTGGTTTTATTGATGTGTCGATTTATATTTACCAAAAAGTACATGATTTAAATATTTATTTATTATCATTATGTATAGTATTCTTATTTTTTATTTTACAAATTATATATAATATCATGTAATTTTTCACAAAAAATTGTAAAATATAGACAATAACTGAAAGTGAAAAATTATTTGAATTTCTTTTGACGGAAAAAATTATTTGTAATTAGCCAAGTATTATATAAAAAATAACATAGACATACATAGAGTACAATCAATCAATTAAATTATGATTTAAAGAGAAAATTTAAATAAAATAGATTATTGCATAATAAGATGGTTTGGAAATATTTTTTTTGTCTTTACCTAATATATGAAAATATATAAAAATTAATTATAAGCAGTAAAATTTGACAGTTTAATTATTATTAATGTTATTATTAATAATAATTAATTGAAGTTAAAAGGAGAAGTTGAGAAATTACTTTTCTTTTACTTCTCAAAATCCGTTGTAGGATTTTATTACTTTTCCAATAATTAGTTTTCCAAAAATTTACTAAACATTAGTTGTATTTCTGAAAATGGTAGAAGTTGACCAGCTAATAGTGGTAGCGTTAAAAACCCTCTGAAGGTTTAGCTGTAACGCCCAAAATAGTCATTTTAACTAAAAATAATTTTCTAGTAGTTTGATATTTTTCTGAAATTTTTAGGAATAAAATAAAGTATCGTATTTGATTTTTATAATAAAAATAAAGGATAATTATATTTTTAAGATGATGATTATCCGTTAAGGATAATTGCGAAACGTGCCCTAGGGTAAGGGTGGAATTAAATAGAAGTTTAATTGCGGTTAGGCCCCATAAGGAAAACTATGAATATTGGTGAAAAACATAAATCTTTATATAAATATCTAGAAACTTGGGGATACGCTATATTTTCTCTTTCTAGCAGGCAAAAGATTTTGTGGTCAACCGTAATTTAAAATGCGGTCGACCATATGACCAATATAGTTGAAAATCAACATGTTGTCGACCACAAAAGAGATTTACACCAAGCGTGATTCCGTGACACTTCTAAAGTAGTAAGATCATTTTATGATGATTCTTGTGCGTGACTCTTCTTTCAATGACCAATTAAATATTTGCTTAAATTGGGTGATATTTCATCATTTTAATGTATCTCTAAATGGTTCACTAGTGTGAAGAATTACTATCTATATATTGGTAAGTTATTAGAATTAGTACTCATGATACTTTATGTTAGTCTGAGATTGAATTATGTAATGTTTTTGCATTTACAAAAGGTTTTATAGGCAAGCTTGCAGGTAAAATCGAATTTGAGTTATGTAATGTTCTTTGATCTGGTGGGTGGTGAAACCTTTTCTTAGACAATGCCATGGTCATATTTGCTTCAATTGGGTGATATTTCATCATTATTAATGCATCTCAAAATGGTTCACTATTATGAAAAATTACTGTCTATATATTGGTAAGTTATTATTATTTGTGCACATGACAATTTCCGCTAATCTAAATTTGAATTAAGTCTATATATTGGTAAGTTATTATTATTAGTGCACATGACAATTTCCGCTAATCTAAATTTGAATTATCTAATGTTTTTGCCTGTACTAAAGGTTTTATAGGAAAGCTTCCAGGTAAAATCAACGTTGTATACTAAGTTTTACGTTGGATCATACTTTTCTATGGGAGCATGCAAAGTTTTTTGTGAATTATCACCGCAGAAGGAAGAAAGAAGTTGTTACTTTGAAGAACCATATTACTCAGGTTAGTGTACATTCTCATAGCCTAATTTTAGCCCTTAAATAGACTCTCTATAAGTAATAAACACTTTATAGTGCTTGGTGGTTTAGTGTCTCCTTATCTAAAAGTAGTGGCTGTAGGCAAGTTATGTGTAATTATTCTTTCTAGACATGTTACTTAACTTGCATGAGGAAGCATCCCACCATTTTATTGTATTTAAAATCATCAACAACAATCATTTTCTAGCAATAACAATTAATTTAAATATAATAATTCTCTGAATTCTACTAAAAGATGTCATATAAGAGCATATTTCTCCAATAGCATACCTATTTTTAAAGAGAGATATTTCAGTAAATAGAGAGCATATTTAAGTGGGTAGGCAATTCCAACTTACTATATTTCTTGAATTGATTATAAGTAATAGATGAGTTCATTGGAGAATGTAACTTTCTATGTCATTTGCATATGGCTTTGGAATGTCATTTGCAATTAGTCTCATTGGATTCATTTACTCTGAAGGACATTGATGGCAATTTGTCGGCTGAAATAGATTGTAATTGGAGGGGTCTTCTATTTTTATTTCATTCACTGATATGGTCAGAGTATTATGAGTTTCTTGACTAGAAAAATGGGGATGAAAGGTGAAAGTTTGTCTTTATATAATGTGAATTTTCGCTGATGTTAGACAATGTATGATTTTGTTTGGGAGTGTTGATTTTGCATTGGTCCTGTTAGAAAAATTACTCTTAGCTTTTTCTTGCATTCTGTGATGATTAAAAACTGGAAGCATAAGCAGGAGAGATGCCCAACAAGTATTGGGTTTACAGGATTGGTGGACGACTCAGTCTCTGTCAAATTTGCTCTCTAATTTGTCTTTGTCTTGAAATAGTTTGCTTTGGGGTCTTGGATGCCTTGTTTGTGGGTCTCTTGGTGCAGGTGCTTTGGAGTGTCTAATCTTTATTCTGGTTTTTGTTTTATGTCTATTGTAGTTTATTTCATATCAGGATGTAGTTTAGTCTTATGAATTTTCTTTTTCTTTTAGTTTTCTGTTTTTAGTGTTATGGTTTCTGTTTGGGGCTCCAATTTGCTGCCCTTCCCTTCATTTTTTTGGTACTCGGTTTCAATGGCTATTACTTAATAATAAAATTGCATTCTGTTGGCCAAAAGAAAAAGATATTTTACGTGCCTAATTTGAACGTATGAAGTTGTTGCATTAAGCTGGGTGTATATATTTATTTATTAACCACAAATGTTTTGATTTTTTTAATATAATGAATTGCATTCTTACGAAAATGTAGTTCATTTTTTACATAATAATATCATACATGCACAACGCAAAACACAATTGATTTTTTGTATGCTATGAATAGTCTTTTTTGAGCTAGAAAATGGAAAAAAAAAATTCGTCAAGAATAAGTAAGATTTAGCAATGATTGATTACACAATATTGAAGCTACATAAGGAGAAAAAAGAAATTGTATGACAATATTAAGTAATTGAAATTATAGTTTACTACTAATGCTATGTTGAAATCTTGGACAAAAAGTATGTTACCTATGATAATTTTTTTTATCATTTCATTTTACAATTATAACTGGATAAATGCCGTACGGGTAGGAGCCTCGGTGAATGTACCATTTATATATTAACTTGCAATATATGTTTTTATCGTATGGGCATCTACGCAATAAAATGTTTATATTTGTTATTTTACATGCATATAAAGAAATTTTCTAAAATTTATAGTGATTGAAATTTTTTAAAATTTATATTTATTTATAAAAATATATACTTCTCGTGCAACGCACGGGTACATAAAACTAGTTCTACATATCTAGAAAGAGTAGGGGCGGAGCCAGGAATTTAAGTCAGTGCAGTCTGAAATTTTGAAATAAAGCAACAATAAAATAGTTTGACAATGAACACGAATACAAGTGACATACTTTTACAACTGTCCTTTACGAGTTTTCATACCCTGAAGATGTTTTACAATAAATTCATTATCAATGTTCAAAAATACATCTTTTTCTACATAAACAAAAAGGCTATCATTCATCCACTCTATTAAAGCTCCCTTCAACTCTATTTGAAGCCACTTCAACTCTATTTGAACTCTCCTCAACAACATTTCCTTCAACACTCTTTTTGTTTTTTTTTTTTTTTTGTTTTTTTAAATATCTCTCCATCTTCTACAACATAAACATTCAACAATTCAATTATACCTAATCTACAACATGAACATTCAACAATTCAATTATGCATAATCTACAACATAAACAATATTACACAAACATAAACATAAACATAATCTGCAACATAAACAATATTACATATAATATAAATTTTGTGTCAATTTAATTGTACCTAACTTATTAATATCTAAGTTCTAACTAAGCAATAATTTATAATTTGTAAACTAAACCCTACAAAATAAAAATTGGGCAAAACTTAAAAACTATATAAGAAATATTGATTTAGCAAGAGTATTTAGTTTAGGGCTCTACATACTTGTAATTTATTCCACTAGCCGCCGGCGAAGCGTCGATTACACTCGAATCAAGAAGAACCGAAGAAGCAGGGGCGGAATTGGCGAACTGCAGAAGCTAAGCTTTTGAGAAGAAGAAGCAATCACGGGTCACTGGCCAACACTGAGGTCCATAGAGCAGGCGGCGCCACGGCATCAGTCTGTCGACCGTCCATGCATCAAGGTTAAGCAGCAGTTCGGGCATGGAAGAAGAAAGCACAGAGGCGAGAGCAGCACTGGTCGATAGTGGAGATATGGTTCTGGTTTGGGTATTTTAGTTTTAATTGGGCTGATCTATTTCGGCTTTTGGATTGTTATTTTTAATTAATTGGATTTGGACCAATTGGGCTAAATTTATAGTTTTGGGTTAGGCCTTTTATTTTATATTTAAATGGTCTAAGAAAACCAAGCGGACTAGACTTTTTTCTCTAGGCCAGTGCGGTCCAGGCCTTAATTTTACTGGACAGCTGGTCAGTCCAATGCGGTCCATGGACCACACTGGGCTTATTGGGCCTCCGCCCCTGAGCAAGAGTGCTATACATTGTCTATACCACAAATGACCTTTTAAATGAACAACAACTCATTGGTTCTTTAATACGAGAAGATAGATATACACATTTTCTTTTCTTCATTTAATAAAGTCGGAAAGATAATAGTAATTGTGATAATAAAGTTTCGTGTGACACTTACACTTGTCAATTAAAATATCTCAAGAGGTGTAATTTAACATTTTCTAAAAACATTAAACATCATTGGCAAGTAAACTATTACAAATGTTAGAGGACTTCTAAAAAATTAATTCATATGTCGTTATACTTTAAACCTTATTTCGAATGCCAATAAACTTTTCAAAACTTGTTTCACATTATTTCAAAACTTGTTTCACATAACGTTATACTTTAAATGAACTTACTTAAGTTATTAGTTAACATTAAACTTGTAAAAAACAACAAATGTTACTAAATATTTTCAACTATTAAAATATGATACAACAAAATGCTAGGATTTCATTAGTAGGTTTTAGGCATTGGACGATGATACGATATAATATCTGCCTATGATATGAGCACGTCACCTCTCTACAAATTATATTAGAGGGTGATATTATATCACACTATCTATTTGGTGGTGTAGTAATAATAATGCCAAACCTTTGGTGCTTGATCAAATCCAAGAATTTGACTCCCATTCCAAAAAGGAAAAATAAAATAAAAAAAGTAAAGGAAAAAAAAGGGAATTACTTGATTTCAAGAATTCCAGTAGGAGAGAGATAAGATTCCCATAATTTTAATGATAAGGGGTAAATTTTAACATATAATAGCAAATGTAATAATAAATGTTGTGAACCTGACATTAAAGATTAAAAATATTGATTTGTGATAAAGAAGGTAAACCGACAAACTTAATAACAAATGTTGTGGACCCCAAAAAAAATCTTCCAGATATATTGTAATACACTAAAACTAACTCTTGATATTGTATTCTTTTCCTTACTAATGTTGTTAAAAAAAAAAAAAGCGAAATAAATTGTTGAATGAAAAATTATAAATTGTGACATTAGAATTATGTAGTTGGGAGTATACTCCACACATCATAGGTATATAGTCTTCTTTCTATATTAAAAAGTTTCCAAGATCACATCCAATTCCACTATTTACTAATCTACCACTATTTAATACTTAGTTATAACTCATTAAATATAGACAACTTAGGAACACGGATGACAGCATATGCCTTTCCATTACATTTCGTAATTTTGTGACAAAGTGAATCATATATTTGGGATTGAGGGAGTGCAAAAGTGTCAATTAATGTGTTTTAATAAGTTTACCAAAAATCAAATTGAGCTAACTTGGCACTAAAAATAGTTAACAAATTTTGGACGTTGAAAATTTGAATTAGAAATATATTCGTGAAAAATTGAATTAGAATTAGTATTTGTTTCGTTTTCTTTTTTAGTGAATCGATGTTAATAAATTGTTAACTTATCTTTTGAAAATATGTAACTCTAATTTCACAATCTCATTAGATTATTATTATTATTATTATTATACATGTTTGGTCCTTTTATGATCATTAACTTTTGTCACTGCAATCTGTATTTCTAAATTTGTGTACTTCCCATGCATCGCACGGGTACTTACACTGGTAACTTTTTAAAAGAGTAATCACATTTAGGACAAGTTTTACTAAAACTATATAGTAGTCCATATGAAATCATTTAAAAAAATTTTAGTGGTATTTGAGATAATTTATTTATTTTTTAAAGAAGAAATTTACTTGATTATTGGCTAGGTTATATATGCAAACCTAGTGACAGTAATGGGGCAGGTTTGAAGTTTTTCTTTTTGCCACTGCCCTATGAATTTTTCTTTTTTTCTCCTCCAAATTGTAAAAGAAATAGTAAACCTAATTAAGTCGGAATTTGTACTTCCTATTTCTTTCCGGAATTTGATGGAAGTTCTCAAGTTAGATGGAGCTCAAATTTCTTCTTACTTTCTCGGGGACACGCGGGTGCATTTTCAGTCTATAGGAGGTAGCCAAGATTTCAGTCAAAGATATTGAATTTGTGGTGAATTAGGTTGGAAGTTTCCTATATTTAAACTTTGTCAACTTTAGAACCCCACAAGTTGGGAAGGACGAATCGAATAAAGCTAGGATGGATGCTAAAGCTATGACAAATGAGGTAAGAGCATTTCCGATGTAAGGGGAAAAAATGTATAGGAGAAAAATGAGGGTGGGAAAACCTAAAAGAGAAGCGAAATTTGGCCTTTCTTTGGGTTTTTTCACTCCCAAATTTATGTTTGTAACCCCAATATTGGATAATTTAGTGGGACAAAAACTCAAATTTGGGGTTTCCCTACATTGGGAATGCTCTAATTATGGTGGAATTCGAATTTCTTGAATTATATTACGGTATCCTACTAAAATTTTCAGACTGGTTACACTCGAGTTCGGACCGGGCAACTTCTCACCTAACTTCTTGTCTCATTTAATATCCACCCCAACTTGTCTCACTATCAAGGCTAGCTGGCTCTTCCATCGGACCCGATCTCTGTTGAGAAATTTTGCCATTTTTAAAAGCACTTCCAATGTAATTTAATTTTTTCACCCTTCGAGTACAAATAGCTTTGGGCTTCTTTATTTTTCTTTTTTTCTTTTTTTTTTGGGTTTTGTATTTTTGGGGTGGGGTGGGGGTTAAACCCATTCTGAAGGGGAATAAGGTTCAAATTTTTTCAAATTGAAAATGCATGCAACCAATTGTAGGTTGAGAAATGTTTAATTATGGGGCTAAATAATAGCTTTTTCCCCTATATATTATTTGAAAATATGTTTTTTCCTCATCATTTTTTCCTTTTGGCTCTTCCCCAGTATTAAAGTTTCTCTAAATGCTCTATTAATTTTATGTCTTTCTCTCATTGTCTTCCATGTGAATGAAAATTCTACAAAAAAATTGACAACTTGTGTCAATTTTACTTAGAAAGGTCCCGGAAATGTAACTCAAGTCTTCCAATAAAACATCATAGGGCACTACTATTTTCTAGAGGGGTTGGCTGCTTTTGATAAGAGATCAGGTTCTGAACTTGAAACCTCATCTATTCCAATAGCCGGATTGATCGGTTACATGTGCCCTAGAATTATATAAACTCTTCAGTATACTACATGTGCCATAGAATTACATGTTGGATGTGATTTGCATTCTCTCTCTCTAGAGAGTGATTTGCATTTTTGTATTTGGTAGAGCCACGCTTGATGCTTTTAATTTGCAGTTATTTGCAATTTTCTAGATGCAGGGAATAAAATCAATGTCTCAAAAATTGCATTAACATAAATAAATAATTTTTATATTGTACTACCGGATGAACACAAGAAAATGGACTTGTGGTTATGATTTTATTATTATTTTTTAATTAAATATATGAAAAGTGATTTTATTAGAATTAGAACCATCATGCATCTCCATATGATCAAATAAAACACACACAAAAACAAGATTATTGACATTTTAATCCATGTGAATGGCATATGTATTCTATATTGAACATTTTCCCTTCCTATTTTAGTCCAATCTTTTATTTTCTTCATCTAGTGATCATTGGCATCTGTGATTTTCTAACTGAAGAATAATCCAAAGTCCAAATTGTTATGTGCTTGATGACGAAACAGATTAGTCTCAATTTCCTGCCATATATCTGATGGGATTATACTGCCAAACATCTGTGTAGTGTTTGATGACATATATAAATCCTGCCAAAAGTCTAACGGAGTTTTTTTTTTTTTTTTTCGGTAATAGATAGTTCACAAATAGTGTAAACCCAAGTCTTGTTGAATCTCTTTCCTTATTTTCTATTTAGTTTCCTTTTAGCAAAACATAAAACTCAATTTGATAACGGGCAAATGTCAGATTAAGAGTTACATAATCCAAGTTAATAATGATAAATAATACATGTTGAAAATCCCTAACCAATACATTGATCACACATAGTGAGCAGATTAGCTGTTAAGTAAAGAAATGAGAGACTGTTAAGAAATGAGACACTGTTAAGTGTGGTGAATGGGCTAAAATTATTGAGCAACAGGATTTTCATTCTGATTTTTGTTTCTTCGAGTCGTAATCAGGATTTTAGATATTTTCTTCTTAACCCAGGGGCCACGCAATGAAATTCACAGAAACTTCAGCCAGCCATCTTTATTCCAACAAGGGGTTGACTTCATTTCTCAGCTGCAACACCTACCCGCAAGTAATTTTCCATCTCACAGAAGAGATTACTCATTCATCATTAAGAAAATGGAAGAAGCCGTGATCGGAGCTGTTGTTGGTGCTAGATCTGTACAAGTTTTACTGAAGAAGCTTCTCTCAGTTTCAATTTCAGAGATCAGCCTTGTGTGGGGTTTGGAGAGAGACCTTCAGACGTTGAAAGGGTCACTGGAAATAATTCAAGCTTTCTTGTTGGATGCTGAGACAAGGCAAGTGAGAGAGAGGGCTGTGAAGCTCTAGCTCAAGAAGCTTGAAGATGTGGCTTACGAATATCTCGTGTTGGACGAGTTCAACTATCAACTTCTCCGGAGGAAGGCAGAGATCAGATCCCAGTTCAGGAGAAAGGTACTATCCTCCTTCTCACTCTCTAACACAGTACTATTCAGGTTAAAAATGGGCCATAAAATCAAAGAGATCAATATGAACTTGAAGATGATTAATGAAGAGGCAAGAAGCTTTGGCCTTCAAAGTAGAGTTATGGGGGCATATGCTCCAATTATTGAAATCACACCAGGACGGGAAACTGATTCTATAAGTGCTGATCCAACAGCGCACCCACTGAAGTGTGGTGCAAAGAGAAGAGGGGACTTCAAGCGGATGCACTTAGGAGTGGGCGTCGGACGGGTCGGGTCGGGTTGGGTTTGGTCTCAACCCGAACTCGACCCGACACTGAGTCGGGTTGGCGAGTTTGGGATCGAGCCGACTCGACTTGGTTCCATAACCCGAGTCAACTCGGGTTGACTCAGGTCTCAGGTTGGGCCGGCCCAACTTGAATTTCGGCCCAGAATTTCACCAATTTACTTTTTTGGCATATTTCAATGTGATTCAAACCCAAAAAAATTAAAAATCGAGTTTTGTTATTTTTTGGGCACGTTTCAATGTGATTCAAGTTTAATAAAACTAAACAAAACTGAGTCAGGTTGGCGAGTTTGGAACCGAGCCGACTCGACTTGGTTCCATAACCCGAGTCAACTCGGGTTGACTCGGGTCTCGGGTTGGGCCGGCCCAATACCGGCTCAAAATTTCGGCCCAGAATTTCACCAATTTATTTTTTTGGCATATTTCAATGTGATTCAAGCTCAAAAAAATTAAAAATCGAGTTTTGTTATTTTTTTGGGCACGTTTCAATGTGATTCAAGTTTTATAAAACTAAACAAAGAACTTCAGTTGAGAGAGAGTTTTTGAGTGTTTTGAGTGAAATTGTCAAAAGGAAAAACAAACTAATAATAAAGAATGAAAACGTTGTGACCTTAAAAGGAAAAAAAATTTGGTAAAAAAATGTATATATATATAATCGGGTTGACCGAGTCGGGTTAAGCGGGTTGACCTGGGTTGGACCGAGTCAACTCGAAACCCGACTCGACCCGGTCGGGTCCCCTCTACCCCCAACCCGCGGCCGACCCGATTGCTACAGTAACCCGACCCGATCTGACCCGTTTTGGGCCTCGGGTTCGTCGGATTACCAGATCGGATGCCCAGCCCTAGGTGCACCCGTCCTACCCTTAATCGGCGTACTACTGTTTAATATGAGGTCAATTTTATCTCAACATCTATACCTATTTGGATCTACTATTAGAGGCATCCTAAATATTTCAAATATTTTTATCATAAAATTATTGTTACTATCTTATAAGAGTAGAGTATTTTTTGAAAACAGTCATCAATCTTACCGTCTGTACTGATAAATGAACTTTATTTATTGTTAGATAAATACGACTTTATTAGATTATAATAATAATAATAATATATTTGAATACTTTGAAATTGAATATTGTCTGCTCTAGATTATTCTTTGTTGAAAATACTTTGAGAAAAATAATTTTTTCAATTATCAAAAATTTGTACATATTACAATATTCAAAATTGTTATTTTCCAGGTAATATAGTACTTTTAAAATATTCGAAGGTGTTACATCTTCAGTGATATCAGAGCATGGTTTGACATACCCAGCAGACTATCAGTGTACGTATGTCCTATAATTAGGGGCAAAACTAGCATTTTAGTCCAATGAGGGGGACGATATACAAAAACTAACAAGCTAAAAATAATAAAATGCTTTAGTATAAAAACACTACTAAAATAAGATACATTGCAATAGTTCTTTTAGAGTTTTCATATTTTGAAATCTTTGTACAATATATTCATTGTCAATCTTCAAAAATACATCTTTTTACACATAAACAATAAAACTATCATTCATCCAATTATCAGCCATTCGATTGTGCAATCGATCCTTAACAATACCCATGGCAGAGTCTCAACTATTACAATAGCAAAAGCTAGAATTAATGCCACTTCAAAAGCTTACAAACCAATGGATAGACCATATTTTTCGTCGTCACAACTTCTCTCCAAGCCCACTAAGACCTTTAAATTCTGGAGAAATCTTGTAGATAACACTCAGAAATCTGCATCAATCTTTCCTTCTTAAAAGATGAAAATAAATTTTGAGGGCACAAACAAGCTACACAAAAGAGTAATTCTGTATTTGTCAGAAGTGATCATTTAACTCTTGAAGTTGCATATCAATGACACCAAAAAATAAATCTACACGATAGTGATGCAAGTTTGTTACTTCTAGTGCATTACGATGGGGGCGACCACGAGGTGCCCAACGTGTAAACATATCATTCATTTTGAGAACATCAGTGTAATGTTTTTCACAGAAACAATTAACCTTTTCCAAAAATGAATCCCAACCATCATCTATCATCATTTGAAGTCATTGTTCGCAAACTTGCACCAATTCCATTGCATTCATAGTATCTTGATCTTTCATTTGTAATGCCTTTGACAACTCATTCAAAATCCCTAGAACATGTTTCATCAAGTGTAGATTGAAAGAAAAATCAAATGAATGCATTGACTCCAACAAATTTAATGCCTCAGATTTTTTATCAGGAGAGCTAGAATCATCATTTGAAATCATTTCAAGCATATCACCTATAGCAAAAAACATGGAAAACAAGCTAACCAATGAATTATAATGTGACCCCCAACGTGTACTTCCAGAATGTTGAAGGGTAGTTTCTTGATTTTGTCCCCATCTACTTAAAATTTCAACTCTTACTAGTGCCTCAATAATAAAGTCTGAGTGTTTCTTTTGAAGAAGATCACAACATTTACAAGATGCTCCAACTGCATTTACCATATCACGGTATCACCAACAACACGAAATAAATTAGAAATTGTAAGATTTTCTTGGCCACAACTATAAGAGCTAATTGAAGTTGATGGGCAAAACAATGTATGTAAAAGGCGGATGGATTCTCATTTAAAATGATTGTTTTTAAACCATTGAATTTACCTTGTATATTGCTTGCTCCATCATGACCTTGATCTCTCAATCCAGACATGCTCAAGTTATATCTACAAAATATCTTATCAATTGCAGCCTTAAGTGAAATAGTCGTAGTACTAGTAACATGATGTTCTATCCCAATAAAACATTCCTTTACATGTCCACAACTATCCACATAAAGCAAAACTACTGACATTTGCTCCTTTGTTGACACATCACGAGGTTCATCAACTAGAATAGAAAATAATGAGTCACCGACATCTTTGCTATATCTTTTTCAATATCAGACGATGTCAGCTTGCAATTTTTTGGAGCATTTTCTAATGTAACAACTTTGATCTTATCATTGTGATCAGCTAAAAATTGCAATAGAATAAAAAAGTTATCAAGATTGAAAGAACCTTTAGATTCATCATGTTCTCGAAATGGTAGCCCTTGTCTCAACAAATCTCAAACACAGTCAATTATGCATGAGACGGATATGGTAATCATTCCACATTTGTTTTGACTACTTGTGCATAATTGTCTCAATGTGTTGATTTTGATTCATCAAAGCTTCACGCTTCATTCATGCTTTATTATGTTCATTATTATGTTGGCTGACATGAACATTTAACCTTTCTTTATTCTTCCAATTTGTGAATCCTTCACTAACAAAAGTGTCCCCTCCTACTTGTTTCCATTAGTTGCCTTGAAAAGACAACAATATAAGCAATAGGCTGCATTTTTTCTATACTATACTCAAACCAATCACCAAATTTCTTAAATCATGAAGGACTGAACCGTCAAAATTGACTTACTCCAAATTGTCTTTTTGGGAATGCATAAGCTAAAGGTTGGCAAGGACCTTTCTGCAAGCACGCCCTTTGAACTTGATCTGTAATATTAACATTATAATAAAAAATTGGAATCCTTTGGCCTAGATATGTGGGAAGTTGTGTACTATCAAATTCTTCAATCCTATCTGATATTTGCTCAACCCTATTTGCTGTCTCCTCATAGGCATCACTAGTGTTTTCTTCTACCGGTCCCAGAGTTTTTCTTTTGAAAATTTTATCCATTGTGGACATAGTTGTTCTTGTTCACTTGTTCCTTGATGAAGTAAATAGACTAGCTACTACAAGTCCTAAGAATAAACTACAGCCAATGAACCAATAAAGTTAAAAAAAAAAATCAAAGTAATAGCCAAACAATTTAACAAAGAATCAAAGAAAAAGACTCATAATTTCACTCGTTAACCTAGTGTAGTATAGATAAAAATCACAAATCCAACATAAATACATAATACCTCTTCTAAAATATTTCAAAATCAAAATTAGAGTTGAAACACTACTTCTACTGCCTACATTCATTGAAGCATTACCTGTAATTGTTTAAGAGTCTGGACTACCATCTAATGTTGCAGTAGGTGAAATTTCAGGGCACGGGTTAAACAACTTCACATACAATCAAGGAGATCGGAAGGCGTCGTGTAGGGAAAGTCAAAATTGGAGAATTGAAAAGCTATGGAAAGAAAAGAGCACGATCGATCGGTCACAAGCAAATTGGGTTCAATTGGGCTATGTTGATATATGAATGACTTTTGGATTTGTTTATTTGGATCCAAAGTTAGCCCAATTGGCCAATTCATTTTTTACATTTTTGGTTTGTTTATTTGTTGTAGGAATTATTCATCTAACGTAAGCCTTTTTTCCCCCTCAAGATTTGGGCTTAAGATAGTGTGAGCTGATATAAAGGAGTCCAGAAATTCAGTGAGGACATCTTCCCTCACTAGGCCTTAATGGGCCTTGCCCCTACCTATAACCACTTGGACTTCACCAACGAATTAAGTGATTTCTTGATATATGTGCTTTACATTTATGACGTAAACGTGCGTAATTTAAAAAAAATAATATATACAGCATTTAACTTTCAATAATCTGTGTAATTATTTTGAAGGGTGTCTAGTTGGAGTTAACTAAAGTGTAAACTTGTGGCATAAAATCGCTGCTTTCTTCAAACATGTATTATTTATTATAATTTCAAATATTTAACGACTATTTTCAAACAAAAGGAAATTATTTTCAATGTTGATTCACTTTAACATTTACTAGATTTTCACTCTTGTGTTCCACAAGAAGAATATGTATCAAATTATTTTTTTTTGTATGGTGAAATTTTATAAAGTTACGTCACCCAAAATAAGTAAAAATTGTAAAAATTAGTTTTTAATATCAACCAAATAATAATAATGTAATTTTGTTCTTAACATCATAAGATAACTATAATTTATGACAAATTTTAACCAATTGTCATCGTTAATTAACGCAAATAAATATTATTTTATTTTTTGACACTAATTTAGATAAATGACATAGTACTCCACTACAGAGAAGTATAATAGGCGTCAATTGTATTGATAAATATGCGTCGGTTTTGATGGCGATACTTTTGTTAGCGACACGCATTGTAAAAGTATAAGCGTCAGTTAAGGTAAACCGACTTCTAAAGGTAAACCGATGCCTAAAGTCAATTTAATAAAATTAAATAAAATAGACAATAGGTGTTGCTTGTAGATGCCAAACCGAAGCCTATTATTCACTTTAGGTGTCGGTTTGGCTAAATAAAATAAAATAAAATTCTCACAATTACATGTATATATGGATCTGAATTGCTGTCCCATATTCCAAAATTATATATATTCATGAAATCCAAACTACTACCTCCCCAAATTTCATCATTCAAACCAAATTACTATTTCAACCCATAGGG
>CAVNYN010234506.1:0-22124 GCA_963692815.1 Nyctanthes arbor-tristis
GTGTGTGTGTGTGTGTGTGTGTATAGAATTAAATAGAAAACTTATTACCCTGATGAAAATAATTCTCAGTAAAAAAATTAAATTCATAAACCGTGTGAAAGAATTAAAAAGAAAAAGGATTCCTAAGTTGAAAAGTTAGTACATTCATTACTTGGCCAGACGGAATACGGTTGCGTTGCGTGACTAGCGTAAGATGCTGACAAATGTATGGAAAAATTGCAAAATAGTCTTTCATCTATTGCCTCATTATCAAGTCAGTCCTAAAGATTTAGAAAGGATCGGAGTAATTGTCAATTTAGAGGTTTTTTTCTTTTTTCTTTTTTTTTTTTAATAAGGGGAAGGGGAATTGAATCATTGATTAAGAGTGAGAAACTCACACTGATGTCATCAGACTATATGGATCTTGGTGTCAATTTTAGAGATGGAATGAGTGATGAAATTGTAATATGAAAGAATATAGATTGTATAATATTTGTTGTTACTCCCATAAAAAAATTAGATAAAAATAAAATAAAACAAAACTAGAACAATGATGTATGCTATATTATTAATTAAGTGATTATAAAAATTCCTGTATTAAAAAAAAAAAAAGGTGATAATAAAAATTCACATCTCACACCCCACTCCATAATGAGCCTTCCCAACGAGTTAGCATGATGAGGCAAAATTTATCCTTGACTCGGGCACGGGCTAGGCTCGTCCGCAAGTCATCTAAATTAAATTAAAATCGAAAAAGTAGACACAAATAAAAAGTAAATGTGCAAACACTGCCACGCTATGAGCAATTACAAAAAAAAAATAATTTTTTAGAAAATTCACAAAGCAAATGAACAACAAATGGGATGGGACTTCGCAGGGTGCAGTTCCATTTGAGTGCTGTGAATACAATTTACGCAAATCTTACAGGTCTTACAATTGAAACTGACTAATCGTGGGCTCTAAATGATTTTCATAAAAGGATGTCCCGTCCAAGTTTAGGCGAATTGTGAGAAAACTATACCTTGTCCCTTCCTTTGCTAGTCTTCTTAGCAATTTTTATTCGCACAAATAGTTTCTAACAATAAAAATTAATTACATTTCATTTAAACAGTGACAATTTTTCAAGAGTTGTGCTATTTGAACAAAAGCACATATAAATATTCTAACAAAACTAATACATGGCACAATCTTGTTTTTCAACACATCACATTACTTTTATATCAACATGATCAATAAGACACACGTCAATTTTGTCACTCTTTCTATCTATTCTTTTGTCCAACTAGCTAGAATTATTCTTTTTTCAAATCTAGCTTAGGAAGGATTTTTTTTTTCTTTTTCTGTTTAACTTAATGCTTATAAAATATAACTAGAGACCCCTTAAAAAGAAAGAAGAAGAGGGGAGACCTGCTTTTAAAAATAGGGACGATAATTTCACAGGTAATCTTGAGTCATGCCGCCAAATTAATATGATATGTATATCAGAACAATTATACTGTATATAACATGTTTTCCTATCGGTTATTGAGATGAATAATTCTATATGGACAAAAAAAGACGCAAAGAGGGTGACAAAAATGACAAGTGTCACATGTAATTAACATTTATGTAAAGGTTATGTGATATGCTATAAAACAGGATGTTGTCATGTGTCAGTTTTTTTTGAGTTTTTGTATCCTTTTTTGTTCCCATAGCACAACTCGATTGAGCTAGCTTGGATTTGCATGTGCGTGTGTATATATAGTAGTATTATTGAGTTTAAGAGTTTTTCTCTTTTACTAGTGCATCTCCCGTGCGATTTACGAGAAACAATGACTGATTGAAGAAATAATGATAAGGTAATAAGTTGTTCCAATAATCAGAGATAACTATGTCATCATCATGTAATAACTTTAACTGATTAAGTGTATTTGCACTATATAGCAAATTTGTATATTTCAAGTGAATCATATTTTGGTTGTTTTATATTTTGTAGACTTTACACTGAATTTGCTAAATCTTTATATTAACCGTATTATATTTCTACTTTTAAAAAGTGAACTAGTTATTATTTATTATGTAGAAAGATATTTGTTTTCGTATAAAAGGAAAAATTTCTACCCATTTCCCCCACCCCACTCAGCCACAATGTTAGACCAAAAATAATCATTCTACTGTATTGATTCGAGCTTGCTGTGAACACAAAAGTATAGGTCGTGCTCTACGATGTAAGGTGTAAGATTTCAACTGATTTGAAAGATATTGTATCAATCTTTATTCCTACTGTTACTGTACAGATTTCTTACAAAAATAAAATAAAAAATAAAATAAAAAAATAAAGTATAGAAAAATTGTATCATTTTGCAACGATAGAGAGATTCCGGCCAAGACAATTTTGGTAAAAGCAAACGACTCAAACACATATCATTCCATAATTGTTTCTTGATCTCATCTTGATCAGAAGCTTGGAACTTTCAGTACAGAGCTTGGTGGTTCAGAAAAAGAAAACAAAAAAGGTAATATATAAAGCTAGTATCTATTGTAAATTCCAAATCACCAAACATAAAATTTCTATTTCTAAAACTTTACTCACAATAACATTAATACTTTAACAGCTTGGAGATAGTGTGCGGCTGTGTTAGAAAAAAAGATAACATAAGGAAGCCAAAGAGGAAGTTAGCATCTGTAAACCATAATATGAAATAAAGTAGCGAAGAACTTATAAAAGAGGTTTCCTATTTCCAAAAGAAGAAACGTGTTAAACCCGTTGTAGCTTCTCATGCCTTGTTACTAATTTTAGTGTTACTTCAAATGATTCCGATGCCGTTGCACAAAATTGTTGTTGAAATTGGGAGTTTGTGAAAACTGAAAATGTAGAATGTAGCAAGCAAAATAGAACAAATTTTCCAAATGTATAATTATATACTTAAATGTAGAAAGAGTGAAAGTAGTTACTTTCATTTAGTATGCAGCTTATGGAATAATAAGGTGATTTTATAAATTAAATTAGAAAAACCGTTTCACTGTATGACCAAATAATTGAAAGGGTTAAAGTTAAAGATATGAGTGATTACTAAAACTGGTATAATCTAAAAGTGGGGTTTGAGAAAAAAAATAAAACTAAAAAATATCTACAATTGCTAGATACAGGTGAAAAGTGTGTGGTTACCACTGCTACATTATTTAAAAATTTAATAAATAGGTAGGAAAAAAATAAAAATGCAATAGATTCTAGTATTTTTTTAAGCAGGAAAAACATACTGGAATCACTATTAATTTTCTTATATATAGATAAGTAAAAAAAAAAAAAAAATCTCCCTCCATAAACTTGTTTTCTTTTTTCGTTTGTCCAAAATTATAGCACACTTTCCTTATTAAATGAATATGTTTTCTCTTCATTTAGTCATTTGCCTAATTAATAAAAATCATTAGTAAAATAAACAACTAGATTTCTTACATGTGCGTTGCACGGGAAGTTGTTTTTACAATATACAACAATAAAAATAATCGCATTAACAAATATTTAATGGTAAACTATCAGATACGT
This sequence comes from Nyctanthes arbor-tristis, assembly GCA_963692815.1. Lineage (NCBI taxonomy): Eukaryota > Viridiplantae > Streptophyta > Magnoliopsida > Lamiales > Oleaceae > Nyctanthes > Nyctanthes arbor-tristis. The sequence goes on from CAVNYN010234506.1 coordinate 3,506, forward strand.
ATAATTTTCTTGTCATTGATAAATGCACATGGCAATTGAGTCTAAAAATTTTACCTGTGTAATAGAACACAAAATATTACATGCGCATATGGAATACTTATTGAGTAATCGTTATAATTCCAATTATTAACTAAGTATAGAATTAACTTGAAAAAGTTAAGGCAAGATTAAAAATTTTAACGTGTTCTAAGTAAATCTAAATAGAAACAACAAAGAAAGTTCATCTAAAGTGTACCACAATTATGCCTTTCTAAATAACCTTGTTAAAGTTACTCAAAAAAAGGAAGGGAGGGAAAAAACATCATACTGGGGGGTTTTTGTGTTAACGCTTTGATTGATGAAGAAAAGTGAGACTTGTTGGAACTAAGTAGGTTAAAGTGCAGAGGAAATAGACAACATTACGACATTTTTCGTGACCCCTTTGTTTGCTAAAGAAATGATGTCGATGACCATGATCGCGATTTATGTATATTCCAATTAATAAGGACCTTGGTAACTCGGTATGTATTTGACAAATCAACGTCACTTGCAAATGAGTAGTTACATACTATAAGATAACATGAAGTAAACACATAAAAACAATTTATATGTAGTACATAAAAGAATGATTTTTATTACGTTACCACGAAACATCTTTGAACAACACATCTACAACATTTTTGTTGGTTGAAGTTTCCAAAGCACTGGTAAGCGTATCTACAAATTCATTTCATAGAGTACATGGAAGTCGACTTCTTTTGCATCAAACATATTTATTCTCTATGCTCCAAATCTTCGATGATAAAATCAACTAATCTAATCAAGTACGCAGGTGAGAGATGCATCGTAACATAGTTTTTTTGAACAATCTCTCTTATGACGTCTGGGGAGTGGTGAAAGAGAAATATATAAGAATATTAAAATCAAGGCAAAACTAAAAAAGAATTGGAAAGAACTTGCACATTGGTTGAATCCATGAAATAAGGATAATCATGGAAGCGAATAAAATGGGACAATGAATTGGCTGAAGGATTAAAATGAACAATTGATTTGATTCAGCAAAGATTAGGTTATTAGGAATCAAGCTAACTAAAAAAAAAAAGGTAATTTACATTGGAATGGAAATAAATAATAAACGGAGGATTATGGCTGGCAGGCACTGATTTTATCCCAATAACCCAAGAATAATCAGGGAAATAATAATGGAAAGAATTACAAAACATGGATCGAAAAATTTTATTGGAGGGTATCAAATTAATTAGAGAAGCGAGTTTGAAGGAAGCAAAACAACTGGTGATTGAAAAGAGAGGGAGGAGAGATAGAGAGGGAAGAGTGAGATTGCACTAATTACAGTTGAATGAGGGAAAAAATTAAAAGATCCAAAAATAATAATAATAAAATTAAAAATAACTCAATTTTTTTAAAGAAAAAAATGACATCATCAATAATCTTACGGTGCCAGGGTAAGAAAAATTTTGCAAGACACTTTTCCCTTTTATATTTATATATATATATATATACACACACACTAGTAAAATCATATTCCATCTCTTCACAAGAAAATGAATAGTGGTCATTTAGTCCAAGGATAGAACAGAAATAATATAGAAAAATTTTCAATTCCAACTACATTTATGGTGCATTTGATTGTAAATTGTTTTCCAAAGAAAATGCTATATTTCATGTAAATTTTCTTGATCTAATCAAACACACTTTCATTTTACATGCAAATATTTTCCTTCTTAGACCAAAACGTGAAGATTTTCCTTGAAATTAAGGAAAATGAATTCCCGTTTGGTGGGGGAGGGGGAGATGAGAAAATATTTTCTATAGAAAATAAATTGCAATTCCTTCTCTACCTTACAACTAAAAGAATAATGCTATTTATCTAGACTGGACGTCGATATCCGATCTAGTTATTATTTTTTTATTGGTCATTGAATAAATAACAATATCATGTATTTATACATCTTAATCAATCTCTCAATGTAGTGATGTCAAGTCTTCAATCTAGATAAATAACATCACTCCAATCAAAAGCACCCTTAATATATTTTATTAATTTGGGTGAAAATATCTTATTATTGGAATGGAAGGAGATCCTTTTCTCCAAATAATTACAATTTTTTTTTTTGGGGCAAAAACTCTAAATAATTACAATTGGTTTCCAACACAGGGAACGTAATATTTTTCTAATCCAAATATCACTTTATTTATTTATTTTTTTCTTTTTTGAAGGGAATCCAAATATTACTTTAGTTTAGAATAAAAATAATCAGAGTGAGGTTTATGGTGAATTTTTCTAAAGAACGGATGTGACCTTCTTAGAACTAGAAAAAGAAATCACAAGTGATTTTATTTTTTAATTTAAAAAAACTACTTGTGGTTTCCTCTAATTTCACATCTTTTTTGGGGAAAAAATTTCAGAGTCTTGTTATTTGTAGGTAATTATTTAAACAATTTTTTACAAAATGAGGTAAAATATTTTAAAATTATTTTTCTCTAATTACATAGTACACAAGAGTAAAGATTGTAAATTTATTCTATTTTGTAAAATATTATTTAAGTGCTTTCCTACAAATAGTATTTCCCAACAATTGGGGGGTTGTCGAGCTTGCCAAAAGTTGAGGAACCAACTCGCCGGTCGGGGACATGTTGGTATACTCATAATGCAAAATATTTTACGGTGTACATGCATAAATATCATAATTATTTTGGATTTAAAAAAAAATATCATAATTAATTAATTATTTTTTTTATTTTTATTCCCCTTTCTGAATTTTTCGATATTCTCATTCCTAGCGTTGCTCTTGTCCCTGCAATTTCCCCTTACATTTTTCCATTACGAACCCTAGAGAAGCGATCAAGAATCAAATTCCCTTATTTGGGAGTTTTAAGTTTGTTCCTGGTTACAAGCGAGCTTTTTAATCAATAACGGTGCCGCTGGATCTGTTGTTTTTGCTATTTAGGTAAATTTCGTTGTGTTTTTTTTTTCTTTTTATGTAATGACAATGTAAGATTAGCTTATGATTGAATTATTTGTCTATATTTACAGAAATTTAACAAATATCTTATTTGTATGAAAAGATAGATCAAAATTTGTAATTGTTGTGTTTGATTGTTAGTTGAATAGATTTCAACGGGTTCATGCCATAAGAAAGATTAATTTTTTATCTCGGATTTTGAATGAATACTTTTCCTGGCAGACGTTGGGTTTTCATCTGTTTTTCTCAAATTATTATGATTCGTATGTCAATTTAGATAATGTTTTTTTTACCGTGTTTTGCTCCAGAGATGTTTTGATGTGGCTTCCATTTTTTTTCGCTTCGTTTAGCTAATATGTAGTGTGATATATGGTTGATTATTGTGTAAAATCTTTTCATATTTAGATGTATCAAGATGTAGAAAATTTGTATAATGAATTTAATGTTGCTCTGATTAAAAAAAAATAATAATAAATAAATAAAAATGATAGGAACCTTTTGAATAAAATGAATGGAAATTCTCTTGAGTTGGAATATGTGCGTGAAGAGTTTATTCTAGGCATTTTTAAGTTATTTTCTTTTGTTCTACTTGAACTTTTTCTCAGCCAAATTAAATTAGTCCTCTACTGAATGAATAGCTGCAACTGTTTTACTAAAGTGTAAAACTCTATGTCGTAGATTACAAACTACTTCTGCTTAACATATTACATTACGAATTTCAAATGTGCTTACTGGTATCTCCTTTCTGGTTATTTGAACAGGAGCTATGTCTCTTGCCTGGCCTCGTCGTTCAGAAGGTGGCCCTTTTCGTGGTGGTTGTCGCGCATCTTTTAGTAGAAGCCATAATCTGGGCTCTAGGGCAACCTCAACTAACTACAACTACGACAAAGATAATTACCAATATGACAAAAGTTTTGACCAGTCAAGAAATCATGGTTATGCCTATGATTTTTCTAGACGTTTTGTAGAAAACTCCAGTTTTGATAATTTTGTTTATCCTGATATTGCACCTTCTACAAAGAGGAGAAAAGTTTCTGATATATCATGGGAAAATACTGGGAGACTCCAGCAACAAAACACATATTATAGTGGCCTTTTCAACCACGCTTATCAGTTGCAGTGTTTGCCTTCCAAATACGCAAATGCTCATGACAGTGTCCCTTTGACATTTAGCAATAATAGTTCAGCAGTTACAGTTGCTAACAGGCCAGATAATTCTGGTGCTTATGCTTCTACTACCTCCAAGCGTGACCGATCTAAATACGAGGATGACGTTGTCGTCTTTATATCAAGAGATGAGATTGAGAGGTGCTCTCCCTCGAGGAAAGATGGTATTGATTCGGTGCAAGAGACTCACTTGCGATACTCATATTGTGCCTTCCTTCAAAATCTTGGAGTTCGCCTTGAGCTGTAAGTAATCATGCATTTTTGTACTTGATAAGTTGTATACTGACATATTAGCAATATTAACAATTTGGTCTTTCATTTAGCTGTTAGAGCTGATATGCTAGCGTGATAAAAGTTCTTTTTGCCATATTTTCTCTGAAATTAGGCTTTTGAGATAATAAACTGATCTTGCAGGCCACAGACCACTCTTGGAACTGCCATGGTTCTCTGCCATCGTTTTTTCTTTCGCCGGTCTCATGCTTCTCATGATAGATTTGTAAGTCCTTTTTCTTTTAAATATAAAAATCCTGTATGTTGAGTTTTTATCGAAATGCAGTTTGAATCTATTCCTTAGAAATTAAAACTGAGCCCCTGTTAGCAATCTGTGTCATTTTTTGAAATAGAAATAGATTTTATGGAAATGAGTGGTTACGTTAGTACATGTGGGTGTGGTTGTGATTAGTTTGACCAAATTCTATTTTGAAATAGAATTGGTTTGTTAATGGGGGCTGAATCATGCTGATTAAAAGAGAACTTCTGTAATTTGTTCTTATGCAACATGAATGCTGGATGCGAATTATGATATATGTAGCCATGTTTAATATGCCATTGATCTAGATTGAACTTTCATTGCTTAAGCCTGTTTCCATGCTCTTCTACTTCATATTTTAAAACAAATTCTTCTATGTTGTATAATGTTTTTAACAAAGAATTCTTTGATGTGATTATTTTCTAGAATATCTGGTTTCTTGTATGCCACATGACTTGATGTTCTTAGAAAGAGCTGTAAACTCTTTCAAGAAGATGATTGCATTACTTGCAGTCCGCACTTATGCATCTAAGGGTCTTGAATTTGTTGAAAATGTGTTTTTATTTATTTATTTTTTCTATAGTTGCAAAAGCTAATTATTATTTAATTTGATATTGTTGCAGTTGATAGCTACTGCTGCTCTTTTTCTTTCTGCGAAGTCTGAGGAAACACCTCTCCCTCTCAATGATGTGCTAAAAGCATCATGTGAACTTCTTCACAAGCAGGATTTCACGCTTCTCTCGTATTTGCTCCCTATTGTTAGTCTCCTCTTTATCTCTGGCTCTGCTTCACCTTCTTTTTCCTTGTTTTCATGCACAAGTATGGCCTAACTTGTGTGCTATAGTGTACTATGCATGGTTTTTGATGATTTTCTTTTCAACAGGATTGGTTCGAGCAGTATCGAGAGAGAATTCTAGAGGCAGAGCAATTGATTTTAACAACGTTGAATTTTGAGCTCAATGTGCAGCATCCTTATGATTCTCTTACAGCCACTTTTGAAAAATTAGGCTTTTCACAATCAGTTTTGGTGGTTCTGGCTCTGAATTTGGTCAGTGAAGGGTAAGTGCCACTTCCATCAGATTTCTTTTTTGCTGTTGCTATCTTCTAGTGTATGGCCCTGGTAGATTATCAATAAACAATAGTAGTTCAGCAAGGAACGTTTTGTCGATTATAGGATCTAGCTTTTCTTATGATTGTAGTTTTTCACTGAGACTCAGCCAACTGTTAATTATATCAAAGTTGACGTACAAAGTGGTGACATCTTTCAGTCTTTAGAGAGGACGAAAAGTATGGCCTTGCTTCTTCTTCCCTTTTGGTTGGACTTGCTTGTTATATGCATGTCTTTTTTTGTCTGTTAGAGCAATCATTTTGGCTTGGCATATTGATGTTTTGGATTGGCAAATAATTGCAGGGCCTATAGAAGGATTAACGTGCACACCTGCATGATATATTTAGCTGGAGATTGATGTGCTGTTCATCAAATGTTTTGTTTTACATCTGAAGTTGAACTAGCAATATCATTTGGAAGTCTTTTCAATGATGACACCTTAAGACAGTCACAGATGCTTCAGAAATAATTTTTCCATTGCCCTTATTGATTTGCATTCATATGGAATGCCATTTGCCGGATATGTCTTTGCTTGTGCCCCTTGGTTTCAATATGTTATCTCGATCAGTAGGCCAGAGAATTTGTGAAGGAATTTGCTGAGTTTTTTTTTTGATGAGCAGTGTAGCTAGTTTGCCAACACCCAAGCAGCTTCATATGGTGATTGAATTTGTTATTCTTTCCTCGGCTTTGGAGATGTTGGAGTGTATAACCCACTACAGTATTTAATACCCCTTCCAAGAAAGAAGAAATTTATTACCCAATTCATCATAAAATTTGTGCTACATAGATAATACTTGCTAGCAGCCATGTTCACGGAAATGGAAGTCGTCCCAGGATATAGCCAAGTCATGTGATTCACGTACCAGAACTCTTCTACTTCTTTCTAGAAACTATTTGGGGATTGGTTTTCATCTTTTAAGCTATATCTCTAATATGCATGGTAAACTTTGGGTTTGGAAGTTCGGTCATCTATGCAATGCTTTCAAGACTGACGTCTTCTCTCTGCCCTGCAACAAGAGAAAAAAAAGGGGGAGGAGAGCTGTTAAAAGTGACCTACTCTGCTCCGCGTCTATTCCTTGGAATTAACCTGGAGAAATTTGGGGAAAAAAATCTTGGAGTTTTTTGTTTTTTCTTTCTTTCTTTCTTTTTATTTTTTTTTTTTTTGGGGCGGGGTTGTGGGTGGGGATATTGTAGGATGGGGGTTGACTTGATTTTGAATATGAGATTGATGCAAAGTGCTGCTGTCATCTGTTCCTTATCCTTATTTTGTATCCTAAGACGGTATCAGTAGACTGCAGTTGGTGAAATTGGAAAACTTGGATTAGAATTTTGATCAGGAAATTTGAGTAAATACTCAAGTCCTTCCTGAGAAGTGGCGGGGAGATGGGAGAGAATTGGATAGCACTTCTGTTAAACACAACCTCGCTGTGTAATTGACATTCTAGTTCTTAGTTTACTTGAGTAGAAAGGATATATTCCTCTATTTCAGGAAAATACATTTTTTCATTACACTAAAATGACAAATCTGGGCTCCTGTTTTATTGATGCTTCTTTCAATGTTATAGGCACATAAAGAAAACACCAAATCATCTGTCATTTGCGCTTGAAGTCAGTTTTTCTTTGTTTTGATTGCTTTCTATTCTGTGGTCATAATTCATATGTCATTTAGTAATTTCAGCTGAAGAGAAAAATAGTACCCTCCAAATGATGCATGCTCTGGACTTTGAGTTTGGCGTATTCATGAAATAGTAGTTATTTCTTCTTCTTCTCCTCTCTCTCTCCCTCTTTTTCTTTCCTTTTTGTTTTTCCTTTACTTCTTGTTTCTTTTCTCTTCTGTCCCCCCCCCCCCCCCCCCCCAAAAAAAAAAAAAAAAACTTTTTTTTTTGTGGGGGTAGGGTTGGCTGTTGTTGGGGCGTGCAAAACGGAAGTTTTAGTTGGATGAGGTGGTTAAGCAGTGGCTTTATGCTGAAGCATCTCATGTAGGCTTACCACTGATGTTTTTATCAGTAGTGGACAATTTTGGCATTCAGTGTACTATTGATCTCAATCTGGAGTAGGAATTTCATGCATGATGCTCTTTTTGAATTAGGTACACTGGATATTGATGAATTATATTTTTTTAGCCTGTTAGCCTATAATTTTTTTCTCTGGGAGCAGTTTTAACATGCTTGAGCTTGGCTTCTTTTAAAATAAGTTTTATTAGAAATTCAATGAATCTCTCTCTCTCTATTCGCCCTCTTTTTTTTTGGTTTAAAAAATGTTGGCTATCCACTTTTTGCATGCAAAATCTTTTTGGTTCTTGCGCTATATTCTCAATAGTTTAAATTTTTCAACTACTTGAAAGTTAGTAGTAGGCACACAAAAGGGTATCATTATGCTCTCCCTCCCCCCTTCCCCCGATACTCCGTTGCATTTTTACTGCAGCTTTGTAAACTAGTACACCCATAAATATATCCTGAGGTGTGAACCTGTCACCAACAAGCTGTTTAAAGTCAGGAGGAATGTTGTATTTGTTTGAAAAACAGAAGAATTTGTTAAGATATCTTTTTAATTACCAGAAATCGAGAATTCCAAGATATATCATACACACAACAAATTTTATCAATTATTTAATTAACAGTGCTAGGTATTACGGGTATTTGGTGTAGTTCTTGCAAATCCAATTAATATAGAGATCTTAGATGATATGGTACAGTTGATGAAACTCTAAATCTTTAGGGGCACTTCAGATAGCTTGTAATGCAACCTTGACTCTGTACTCCTCCCTTTAAGGGAAAAAGAAAAAAATCACGGACGTCCATATGAGAATTGTAGGGACAAGCATATTGGATGAATATTGCTTGCCATTATTTGTTCACCATTAGTGCCTCAGATGTTAATAGCTGAAATGTTAACATACCATCAAGTGTAATTTTTCTATATTTTAAAATAGGAGTGTTTCTGTGATTAGTTCAGTTCTCTAAATTTAAATGAATTCCCTTGGCGGGAGTTCATTGGTGTTCATGGTCCCCCTTCTGTAGGTTTATATCTGCCAACCTCCCCTTGGTAAAGGTATTCTATAAATATATATGCTATATTTGTACATAGATGATATCCTAATTTGTAGTTTCACCATTTGATTAAATGAATCTTTGTACATTCACGGCCTTGGAAGATTTGGTGGCATATGGGGGGCAAAGACTGACTCGTCTGTAAGTCTAAGAGTTGATAGGCTTGCTTGTTCAAGCGTTGCCTTTACCCAAAATATGGAGATATTGGCATTGCTCACTGAGGTTTTAGCTGATTGCAAAATGTCTCGCTGTTTCTTCTATGTCTGTTTAAATCAACATGGGAGTTGCTATACTGCTGCAGAGGTGGAACTTGAAGTTGATAATGTCTCTAGATCGGTATAACATGTTTACTATAATTTGGTACCCTTTCAACATACTGCTGAAGAATCCGTTGCTGCTATGTTTGTTGGTAAGGGAAAATTGCTCTTGTTTGCTTATTGACTTTTCATACTTGAGATATAATTTAATTGTTTCCTGCTTTATTATATGAAACCTGCATCTGAATAACAACTCTTCATGAATGTTTGAATGTGGCAATTTTTCATAATCAGCATGAGACCTTGTGAGAAAAATCATGGAGTAGCTCTCGGTGGTTTGTTTTATTATGTCCATCTACTTTTCTGCATTTGATGATTGACAAATGAAGCTTTTTCTAAAGCGACATTTCTCTTGCAGGCTTAGAAGTTCGCTCTGGCTTCAGTTCAAGCCCCACCAGATTGCTGCTGGTGCTGCATATCTTGCTGCAAAATTTTTGAATATGAATCTAGCTTCGTGCAATGATGTCTGGCATGAGTTCCAAACACCACCATCTGTACTTAAAGGTATCCAATTGAACTTATTCTGCTAAATATCATATTATGTTCTTAGAAAGTGACGATGTGGTTTTTAAAATTTCCAAGTATAATTTCTTTTCTATAAACTATTCAATATTAGTATTTTTAATTCCATTGAGCATTTCCTATGAAGTATTTTGTGCGCGTATTTACTTAATTTGCATTTAAGCTGGGACAAGAAAGAAGCTGCGTGAAATTGTTTGGTTTTGATCTTGGTATGGTTAACGTTGTTTTGATTGTTTGATGCAGATATTGCACATCAACTGATGGAACTTTTTTAGATCATCAAACCCCAAATCTGCGATGCAGACTTCAGGCGGACACAGCTTCTATTCGCTCTTTGCGTGTACATGCAATCTTTACTAATTTTCACACTCGCGGATAAAAAAAAAATACATTTAGCTTCTAAAGATCAGTATAAATTATTATTGTAATTAGGTGTGTACTTGTGTAGGTGTAATACCCCCATTGCGTGTGGTGAAATGGTGAACCCCAATGATAAGATCATTTTTATTTTATCTTGTTTTAAATTGCTTTCCTCATCCTTTCTACCGTCTGTCTACTGTTTATATGCTCTGATAGATAATTGATCCCGTTCTGCACGGCTGTATTTGAACCAGTTTTTCTTAGGAAGCAATGTCAAAGGAACCTACTCTACCATAAAGTGCAAGAAACCACTAATGGTTTCTAACTTTATTTAGCAAAGTTGGTCCCTTAACAAAATCGACATTGTTTTCTTAGAAAAATTGGTAGTTGAACACGCTTCCATATAAAGGAATTGATGTACTTGTGGTAAATATGAAGCTTAGATTCTTGTATGCATTTTGCATTTTCATGGCAGACGCCATGAAAATAGATGTGAAAATTGCTCCTTATCATAAGATAAGAATGGTAAATGTCGGTTTTAACAAAATGAAGATGTTTTGGTCTACGTTTGAGTATGATTCAATGCACTAGAGCTGAAATGCATGATACGTATTTGAATAAGAAGCTATTTTATGCACAACTTTATTCCCCTCTCGAGTAATAAAACAACAGGAACAAGAGCTGATCTTCTGATGAAGTGTTGGAATTTTGTGAATTTCTTGTAAGAGTTTTTACATCCGGTGCAAATTCATAATCTGATTAGTTGCTTGATCAAGACTAGAGAGTTGAGTTCACACGATTGTAACATAAAATTATTTCGTTCGCGAAGGGAAGTCTTCCACTAATAGATGGACATTCGGTATCTACAACAAAATAAGTATCTTTGATCTGTTCATCAAGTTCTAAAATGTCGAACCTAATTATTGAATTTTACAGTGTTTTTTGAAACCTTAAACTTTACAATGTTGATAAATAAAATGAATATTGAAGATATAAATTAGAAAATAAATAAAAAAATATGACAAAAATATCAATGTTGAAGACATAAATTAGAAAATAAATAAAAAAATATGACAAAAATATCAATCAAAAGGGGAGAGAAAAAAAATGGGAAATGAAGATAAGCAGAGCCGGCTCTAGCAGCAAACGCTGGACGCTTGAGAACAAAACTGAGGACGTGACATTATAGTTTTAGGCTTTTAGCAATCTTTAGTAGCCAATGACAAAGGCTAACGTCACGTACATAGTGCCATAAAACTACGTGCCCAATCCCCACCTAGTTACTTCTTATATATTTGTTCTCGTCGGCATATGTTTCTTGAATTTTTCAGACAGTAAAAAATCCTGGGAAGCTCAGAAAATACGAGGAAACGGTGTGATTGCTCCGCCATTTGAGCTTGAACATGGATTCAAGTACCGAAAGACGCCTTCAGATTGTACACAACCATCTCATTTCCACTGCTGGAGACCGACCACCGCTTCTCTGCCGTCACCCTACCGCCGGAGAGTTCTTTTCTGGTAACTCTATCTTTCTCTCTCTCTTGTACATGTGTGTGCTTTGGAGGCCAAGCGTGTGAAAAGGTCACATTTTTCTCTCTTCTTGAAATTTTGTGGTGCATCTTTTTGTTGGTGATTCACAGGAATAATGTGACAAGTAAACCACTTGTTACTCCTTTCTTTTCTAACCAGAAAGTTGAAAATACCAAATTCTTTTAGACACAGCCTCGAATAAATGGATTAGAACGTGTAGTATCAGATCATTATGTACAAGGTGAAAATAAATGAATAAATGTTTGGGTATAATTTTTAAGTTGTGTTCCTTTCTATAGTATATACAATGCTAAGGATTCTTCAAGCCTCACAGTGAAATGAATTTGAGCATCTCTGGATAATATATCCCTAAAGCAATTGAAAGCCTTATAGAATTGTCTCACCAAGGGACACATAGATTACTTCTCCTTGGCTATCTATATTTAAATAATGTATCTAAATTATAATACAAAATCTGTCCTAGACTGAATGTGCAATCAGTTGGAAAAAAAGTAGGTAAAGTAATTTATATTCCTGTTTCCGTTTTATTATTCTTGTTAAAACATCATTATTTGTTCAAAAGAGAAGTCTCTGTTTCTTTCCTCCCATTAATGTGTAATGCCGGTATTGGCAGATCAAGGGTATAGTGTCATGCTTCCAGAGAAATTGCAGACTGGGAAATGGAATGTTTACAGGTTGAAGCCGTTTATATAAGTTTCCATCTTCTTTTTCTTGGCTTTGTAACTGAGTTGCTGTTGTTTTGCAGATCTCGAAGTGAACCTTTTAAGCTTGTGAGTGGATTTTCTGATCATCCCAAGATTGCTACCTTGCATGATAATTTTGTGTAAGAAACCTTGACTATGAATAGTTAAGTTCACCTCAGTTTCAGTTGAAGTCAGTTCTAATTCTATCCATGATAAAATTCATCAAACCTTCTTTTTCCAACTTCTTGAGCATAGGCATGCAGCTCAGACATTCCAGGACTACAAATACTTGGGGACACGAGTTCGGGAAGATGGGACTGTTGGGAAGTAAGCTCTCTCTCTCTCTCCCCCCCTCTCTCCCTCTCTCTCCCCACTTTACCCGTATGGTATTGTGCTCCAGATATCAGTGGATGACCTATGGAGAAGCAGCTGTTGCACGGTCAGCTCTTGGTTCAGGTCTGGTCAAACATGGGATACAAAAGGCAAGATACTCAAGCAGTGGTTTTCTATTCATGGAATTTCTTTTCATGGATTAAATGTCCTCATATTGGAAAGCCTTTTGTTTAGATATTATTAATTGCTGATGTTCCCTTATCTGATGCTTCTGTTTATATTATGTTACAACAGGGATCATGTGTTGGACTGTATTTTATCAACAGACCCGAATGGCTAATTGTTGATCATGCCTGCTCCGCTTATTCATTCATTTCAGTTCCTTTATATGATACTCTTGGTCAGTTATTGTAGCCTTTCGAAGTCACGTATTTCCAAAACATCCAGAAATCAGAATCCTGAATTTTGGTTTACCGTGCAGGTCCAGATGCTGTAAAATATATTGTCAATCATGCATCGACTCAAGCTATATTTTGTGTGCCACAAACATTAAGCATAGTAAGTTTCGGTACTCTAATTATTTTGTCCTTAATGTAGGAATATGTCATGCCTAAGATATATCTTTCATAACCTCATAAGGTATCATATATTCTTTACGTGACTCAATATGCAGTGTCAAATGGTTTCAATATTTTTAGTCTGTTATATGTGCAGTTTGACCGTGGACGAAGTTTTCATGGGTGATTTTGTTTCTAGATAAACAGAGAACATGATAATAACATTTCTTATTTTGGTACTTGAATGGCAGCTGCTGAGCTTCTTGTCTGAGATTCCCACTGTACATCTCATTGTTGTGAGAAATCTCATCCTTTCTGTCTTTATCGACACCACGCACATTTCTATGCCAACTCACGAATTTCCTAGTGAAAGAGTGAAAGCCTTACGAGTTCTCCATAAGTGCTTTGTTTAACTTTCATGGTTTGTAGGTGGTTGGAGGGATTGAGAGTCAAATACTGTCACTTCCCTCAACAGTAGGTGTCGAGGTTATATCATACTCGAAACTAATTAGTCAAGTGAGTTTTCTTTATCCATTTTACTCTCCAAGAAACTTGTGGAAAAACTTACCCCAAACAGTTGCTTAAGCAGTTTTCTTTTACTCGTCAAGTAACAATAGTTTTGTTAATTTTCGTATTAAGTGGAATCATAAACTTCCTTTTAGGGCCTCAGCAGCTTTGAACCCTTTTGCCCACCAGGACCAAATGATATTGCTACAATATGCTATACGAGTGGCACAACTGGAACGCCTAAGGTATTTTCCTTTCGAGGATCCCCCCTCCCCCCTCCCCCCTCCCCCTCCCCCCCAAAAACAAATAAAAAATAAAAAATAAATAAATAAAATCAGTAATTTGAGTCAAATTACTGATTTTCCAATATAAGTAGACTGAATGTACTTATTTTGGTAAATTATGGAAAGGGAGCTGTAGTGACCCATGGAAATTTGATTGCCAATGTTGCTGGTGCAAGTATGGGTGTCAAATTATATCCTTCTGATCTGTAAGTATAAAATTCTAACACCCAATATTTTTCACAATTACTCACCTCAGTTACATTCCTTTTTTACTTGACATCCCAAGATTTAATAAGTTTTCACTTTCTACTTGCCAGCTACATTTCATACCTTCCCTTGGCACACATCTATGAACGTGCTAATCAAATATTGGTGGTATACTTTGGAGGAGCATCTGGATTTTATCAAGGAGTATGTAATGCGACCTTTGTACACTTTCTGTTTCCTTTTGTTTAGAGTACGAATGGTGATTTTATCCATCCCAAAATTAGAAAGACCTTAATATATCGCAGACTTTTTATCGCTTATAATTCCTGTGCCAATAGTGGTTCCGTGTTAGGTACTCCTCGAGATTCTGAGTTCCAAGAAAATTTTGCCTAAAATGTGAGTCTTGTTTCCCGTAAAAAATGAAGATTTATCCCTTCTTTTCTCGGGTGTTTCTTAATCAGGAATGGACACCTACCTACAGTGGGCATTGTAAAAAATGCTCACCTTCCAAGAGTCCAATTAGTTAAAAGTTCTTAAAGCATGGGACACTTGGTGATATATCAAGGTGGGTGCATTATACAATGCACACTCTGGGCATTTGAAAATATTGGGGTTAGGGTTGTTCTTAGACAGTGTAGTAATTTTTGTATGCTTGAAGGATTTTGATTTATTTAAGAATCGAAATCCTATTGTTGTAGCAGGGAAGCAATTTCTTTTGGCAATAGTTGACTTCACTATAAATATTTGTAGAAAAGAGGCTTTGATTAGCAGAATCAGAAACTGAATGAATTGTTGCCATTTAACATAACTCACTGCTACTTGTTTTTCATTTGTAGGACAATTTGAAACTATTGGAGGACATGGCCGTTCTAAAACCAACTATATTTTGCAGCGTCCCCCGGTTGTACAATAGGATATATGATGGGTAAGAACTGTTCATTTTGTTTAAATAGCACAATTTCCACTCTCATATAGAAGTTGAGGTGAATACTTTGTCCATTACAGAGTCATGAACGCGGTTAAGTCGTCTGGTGTTCTCAAGGAGAGACTGTTTAATGCTGCCTACGATGCTAAGAAGCAAGCAATATTTAATGGTAACGTCTTCTAGTCACTATAGTCTACATGTTATATGCCACCTGGCTTGCTAGTTTGCAAGTAAAGCCGTCTCATACAGAGAACCTTTTGTTGGCCAAGACTTCAGACCACAGTTTCATTTTGGCATCAGAGCACTTTGAAGTTTCTTGAATTCAACCATTTCTAAATATAGTCCAGGTGTTAGGCCTTCCATTGTGAACAATGCCTGCCTGAACGATTGAAGACTTCACTTAAACCAATAAAAATTTCCCCGCCCTGATAGTTCAGGCTAGTATCCTGCCAGATAATATTAATAACAGATTCCGACGATTTTTTCAGGCAAGAAACCGTCACCCATGTGGGACAGGTTGGTATTCAATAAAGTAAAGGGAATGCTGGGAGGTCATGTTCGGTACATGGTTTCAGGCGCCTCACCCTTGTCTCCTGAAGTCATGGACTTTTTGCGAGTGTAAGTTCAGTCTCTTTATATACAAGCCATGAAAATTTGCATCAATTGTTTTTTTATTTTTTATTTTCCTCAAAGTTGCAAGTTGGAAAATCCATCGAGTCTCAAAGTTCTTGGCACCAACTCAAGTTGGAAAATAAACCTAGATGTTGATATGGAATGACCAAGAGTTCTTGTATTCGGTACTTGGTTTCAGATGCTTTGGTTGTATAGTTGTAGAAGGATATGGAATGACCGAGAGTTCTTGTGTTATAAGCGTTATGGATGAAGCTGATATGTTAAGTGGTCACGTTGGCTCTCCTAACCCTGCGTGTGGTGCGTGACTCTGCACAGAAAATTGAGACTCTTTCAGTTTATTACTAGTTTCCTGAGCTAATTATACCTTTCATTTGTTTCAATTTTTTATGACAGAAATAAAACTTGTAGATGTTCCGGAAATGAACTATACATCTGAGGATCGGCCCCATCCTCGGGGTGAGATTTGTGTACGGGGCCCCATTGTGTTCCAAGGCTACTACAAAGATGAAGTCCAGACGTAAATGATTTCCTTTTGTTTTGTGTTGATTATCAATTTTGCATTTGCTCAAAGTGCACGTTCTACACGTTTTATGTGCAATACTGGACTAGATTAGACAGTATACCAGACAAGATTTAGTTTCTATTTTCTTCGTGCTACTGTCTATGATGCTACAAACATTTTTCAGGAGAGAAGTCATTGATGAAGAGGGATGGCTTCATACTGGAGATATAGGTTTGTGGTTGCCCGGAGGGAGATTAAAGATAATTGATAGGTAATAACTCAATATCCGGTGATCTCTTTTTAGGAAATTGTCAAAAAAAGTAAAAACATAAGCGATGACAGTTACCCTCAAAGAATTTCATAGATACTTTGTTGTACTTAACCTCAGTTTTTAATGAGGATATTAAAGAAACTGCTAAGTAGTGTTTTTCCCCTGACAGGAAAAAGAACATTTTCAAGTTGTCACAAGGAGAGTACATTGCTCCGGAGAAAATAGAGAATGTATATGCAAAATGCAAGTTTGTTGCACAGTGCTTCATTTATGGTGAGAATACGACTTTGCAGGAAATTTCTGTCTCTCAATGGCACTTCCTTTTAAATAGGCCTGTTTGGATAATTCTCTGTATATTGCTTCCTTGATAAGCTCTTCTACAAAAGGCAGAAGCTATCCCGAATAAATGTCTTATTTTCAACGTCTTTGTGCTGTTAGGCGATAGCCTGAACTCTTCACTCGTTGCCATTGTTGCGGTAGATCATGATATTCTCAAAAAATGGGCAGCAGACGAAGGCATCAAGGTGCTTTCATGACCTTTATTTTTATTGTTGTTTTTCTCACATTACGATTTATAGATTCATAGTCGGTGAGAAACAACCAGGAAAGATTCTAGTTTTGAAACTAAATTGATCTTGGTTCAATGTATAAAAAAAAATATTAGAACCAAGTTTTTCAGTCTTTAACACTACACTTGTTCATTAGTGTTGTGATCAGAAACATCTTCCTGTGAATCTTAGGAATTCCTCGACGTTCAATATCTTTAACGATTTTTATGCCATGTGGTGAGTGCAGTACGAGGATTTAAAGCAATTGTGTGTTTTTCCACGAGCAACGGCTGCAGTCTTGGCTGACATGGATAGAGTTGCTAAGGAAGCTCTGGTATTCACCATACCTCAACCAAGTCTTTGGATAGAATTTTAACTTATTTTCATGCTTAATACTACTATCTACCAAACATATCTGCATACTAGTCGTGAATTTTTCTGATCCCGAACATGCCATCTGCAGCTGAAAGGTTTTGAATTTGCTAAAGTTGTGACCCTGGTGCTCGAACCATTTACCGTGGAGAACGGGTTGCTAACTCCGACCTTCAAGGTAAGAGTGAATTTTATTTTTCTGTGTGGTAAACTGAAATTGAAGTTCCTAACTTTGGACTGTTCATTTCCTCTCAGCTAAAAAGGCCACAAGCAAAAGCATATTTTGCTAAAGAAATAGCAGACATGTATGCTAAGCTTTCAGCATCTGAGTTGTCTCCCCAAAAACTCTTATGAATCGATCCGCCTCTTATTGAAAATTGTTCTGTCGGAGGTTACCTCGTATTGCTTGATGTGAAATTAAAGAATAGTGGATTGCTATTTGATTGTTTCAAATTGTGGATATATTCACTTAATTTTGAACTAGATTTTTGGGTATCATCGTGAGGGTCATCACCGACTTTGAGAATTTTAAATATGGCATAAACTAGAGGCAACTGACAAAGAAAGAAAAATATGGAGAAATGGAGATAATGTAGCCGACAATCATGGAATAATTGGGAACGATGAAGACACCGACATTGTGCCCTATAAATACCCATTTCGCCTTTGCATTTGTTGAGTGTGTGAGAGATTGGAGTGGATACGAGTGTTTAGTAGGTGGGCGTGAGATGTGAGTAAGAATTGAGCACAAGTATCGTGTGCCCTAGTGGGTGGAGAATTTTAGTGGTGAGAAATAGGCAAGTTGGTCACTTTAGTGTGTTTTAAGTGTCTCATTATAAAGTAATATAAATATTGTGAGTACATAATAAAATAATTTCTTTGGTGTGTCGTAAACTCTACAAGTGGTATTATAGCTTGTCGATCTAGCGGCGAGAGTATCAGAGCATATCGATCCAGGGGCAACAGTATTAGTGTCAGGTCGAGTGAGGGTCTCACAGATTATTATAGCAATGCCGAATGAGAGCTTTGTGTGTTTAAGCGTGGGTCGATCAAGGGCCTGGAGTTTTTAGAGTGCAGCATTTGAGGGGAAATTATTTGAGCTTGGGTCATCGTGCACACTATTGAGATTGTGAAGCTTAGAGAAGCTTCTTTGGTTACGAGGAGGTAATCCAAGTCATGATGAGAGACTTACAAGTGGTAGGTGGAATTAAGAAGCTCAAGAGCTTCTTA
>CAVNYN010234507.1:0-32871 GCA_963692815.1 Nyctanthes arbor-tristis
TTATGTTACATGATAAACCAGAATCACATCACATGCTATACATAATGGTTATCTAAATTTCCTTTAAATATTCAGTAAATAAAAAAATCTTAACATATTACCTGGGCAGCAACAAATTAAACCAAAGAAAAACTCAAGAAACATGAAAGAAAGTAAGCAATGTCGTAAAAGATCGAATTATCCAATTTCTCAAACTTTTCACCATGTTTGGCAAATTATCATGGTATTGATGTTTCCAAATCCCGACTCGAAGTCCAACAGGTCATCCTCATTCAAATTATTATCGTCATGGCAACAATAATTTCACCCATAATAATTCATCCCCGCAACACCGTAGAAATATAGGTAAATGGAATTGATAAACGAAAATCTTACCCTATGATGCCAAAGTGTTCACCTGGGGGAAGAGAAACTGAACCAAAGAAATGGCCGAAGGAATCGAGTCACGTTGCTACAGTAAGGATTGGCCGGAAATTCTTTGGCGAGTTCAGATCGTCTGCCGACTACAGTGAGGAATGGCGTTTGGAATAGGGTAATGATTGGAAGCTTCGGTATTTACAAAAAGGCGTCATAGGGTAATGATTGGCCGACAATTGTTGTCCGATCTGCCATGTGCAAAGGCATGAGGCGGTGATGGTAATTGATCGGGAGAAAACTGATAGAGATTGGTAGGGATAGTGATGGAAGAGAGAGGGGGTGCATATGGGGAAGGGAGATTCCACCGTTTGTTTTCAATGTGTTTGTATTTCCCAGAAATAGACGCTAAAACAAATTCAAAAAAGCATGAAGCTAACCCAAAAATAAAGGGGAAAAAAACAGGTTGAGCGGGAAAATCGAAGTGGGATCCGCTCAAGCAGAGTATAGAATAGATAGAATAGATTTTACTTTTTGCCAAAAAACATTTATTATATTTCATGATTTAAAAGTAATATTTATATTCAATTAATAGCCAATAAAATCAATTGTGAGTTTACTAACCCAAGATTAGCATTAAATTATGAGCTGAGCTACACGTCCAGAATGAAAGGGATTCAGAATTAACTAAGATGACATTACATCACTGTTAAAAGACAATGGTACCCTTTACCCTTTTACCAATTTACCATATTAAAACCCCGTTTCAGCGTTTCCTATTGTAGAGAGAGAGAGAGAGAGAGAGATCACCCGTCTTCCATCTATCTTCAAAAAGCACTAATACTTGACCACTGTTGACTCCGGCGGTCTTGTCACTAGGAGTGATAGTTTGTTTACAACAAATACACAGAAACTTTCATCGCATACAATGCTTGAAAGAAATATGAAAGTCGAAACAAATAACCAACAGAAAACGCTGCCATAGCTCCTCAAATCTTCTACACCGCATCTACCTCCGGCAGTGGTCCATTACTGTACATCCGGAAGTGCCAACTACTTTTCGATGGTCGCCCATCTCCTTAGCTCTGGCATAAATAGTTTAGAAAATCCCCAGAGTACTTGGTCCGCAAAATGTGCAGTCAGTGTGAGTAATTTCTCAACCAACTATTTCTATGTTGAATCAAAGATAATAAGATGCAAATAGTGAGATTATTTATTTAAGAATTTTCTTTTATGTGTCGTTTGAGATTATCATGCATAGAGGAAAATTAACTGAACAAGCTGGAGGCTGAGATCCATGAAATGAAAGCAATAGACGAATCTTCAGCGATCAAATCTTTCTCCGGTGATGTCTCGATCCAGGTGAGGGCGATTCCGGATTTTCATCACCATTTACCAGAAGAATGGGAAATGGACGGAAAATGGTGCAAAGCTGCCGTTTTGAAGGCTGAAGTCTATTTCGGGGAATTACAATTTTACACCCGTTACCCGATACCCGCGGGATTCGCTGCGTTAACTATTGGGACGGGTACGGGTATTGGTCGCCCTGACCTAATAGTCTTTTTTTTTAAATTATAAAAAAGATTGATATAGAAGAGCTTGTGAAGAATAGATACTCAGGATAAAAGCAATAAGCCTTGACCACTTTACCTGTTCTTTTTTTTTTTGGGTTAAATTTTTATATGAGCTAACATTCATCGTTGAAACTGAACTTTCAGTTTTATTATGTGGTTGAATGTTGAATTTTTGTTTCATTTGATATAATTTTGTTAGCTATTAAGAGTATTATTTTTTGATGAGATTGATTTCATTTGAATAGTTTTTTATGTAGTTTATATTTTTTATTTTTTTAAGATTTTCTAAACGGGGCAGGTAACGAGTATTTTTCTTGTATCTGTCCCGAACCATCCTCGCCCTGTACCCTCCCCGAACTGGATTGAATCGGGTTCAAAACAGGTACGGGGCGGGGTCTTGATAAACAGGCAGAAGATGGGGGAAGGCATACCTACCATGTTGCCATTTCTATATGGCAGATTGATTAGCCGTGGTTGACGTACGATCCTCGAGAAAGAGAAATCTGAATTTTGTGAGAGATTGAGAGAATTGCAGATAGAGAGGGGGCGGGCAGGGAGGGAGGGAGGGATGAGAGTGAGAGGGAGAGAGATGAATTTGAGGTGTCACATATAGTCATATTCTCTCACTTTATGTTTGGCGAGATTACCTCGCCATTCTCCCACTATACTTTTAGTGTAATTATCTCACCAGATGCACACATGGCAGCAGATTATTGGACAAATCACATGGTATTATCCCACAGTGATGCCAATATGCATGAAGGTTATATTTAACTCCACGTCATTCGGGAGTCTTTCTAGCATGAAATTTCGGTTTGAGTAGCATTTCCCTTAAAATTATAATCCTACTCTTTATTTTAAAAAGTTAATTTAAAAAATCTATTGGAGCTTATGTTTTAACGTTGACTCTCTATAATGGAGAGCATCAAGTGTCTAAAGAGTCTCTCACAGGTACTCTTATATAGGTTCAGATTACTATTTCGTACCAAAAATCTAAACATATATTATTTATTTATATAGAGAAATTTAAATTAAGGGGGCAATAATAAAGTTTATTACCATATAGTAAGATGGTAATTTTTTTTTTTTTTTGTAGATAAAAAAAAGTGTTAACATTTCCTGAAATTTAGGCTCAGTAGATATTTCTTATAATTTTGGTTTTTTCTTTTTAGGTCTTAATTGATGATGTCATTTTTGCTTAGTTTTTAGATATAACATAACAAATCCATTTTAATGTTGATTTTCTAATTTTTTTAATACGTCTTATTTTTTTTAGTATTTTTGGACTTATCTTACCAGCCTTTTTTTTGTGATGTTTCTATAGGCAGATCTACTTTTATGGTATACGTCTAATTGAATTGCGATTTTTTTTTTTCAATTTTCCTTTTGGGTTTTAACTACATGCTAGAGCCAAATAGGCAAAGTTTCCATATACATATTCACAAAACTAAACGCTATAGAAAATACTATTTGTAGGTAATCGTTCAGTTAATCTTTTATAAAATAGGGTAAACTCACAATCTTACTTCTGTGTATTGTGTAATTGGAGAAAAATGATTTAAAGATGAAACAATGAATTTATCATATTTTGTAAGAGATTGCCTTAATCATTCCTAAAAATAGGGAGACTCGCTACGCTAGGATGTCCAAATCATGCAAGTTGAATTTGCATTAATGGAGATACCATACTACTAGATAACTAGTTTTTTTTTTTCACACACGGGTAGAGTTATAATATACATTCGTATCAGAATTTATGTAAGTGTATTTTTTAGACATCATGTCATAAATAAAGTAAAATATATCAGTTGCATTGTATAAAATTATGAATCAATATGTGAAAATTACAAATCACCACTAGATATTTATTTGTAGTAAAATATTTGAGTATTGAGTATAAATTTAGTTGCATAACCATGTCTATAATTTTGGATCTTCTACAAACACGTTGTATAAGTTCATACATCCAACATATCTAAATTGTAATAACTAGTAGTCAAATGATTGAATTACAATAAACTATTACAACCATAAGTCTAGCATCTCATCCGTGCGTCGCCCGGGAGACTAATTTAAAAAATAATAATAAATAATAAAATATTGCACAGATACGTGCCATCTTATTTGCATAACAAAATAAGTAAATATACAATTTTGATTTAGTATTTGAGGCGTTAAATTAATTTTTTATTAATAATATATTAATAGTTACCCTCTTATGTACTCGATTAATGCTTTACTATATTTTACTTTTAAATCACCTAATTTATTTAATATTATTAGTTAATAGTTTAATAATACGTATCAGGAATATACATACTCATATTCGCTCGATACCTATTCATATAAAAAATTTTCATACCCATAATAAAGTACCATAGACATACTTCTTTTAACCGGATAATACCTCTTTCCCCACATACCCTTTTAACTGAGTGATACTTCGTTTTATTTTGTACAAGTACCCATAATATCACTTTGTTATTTTAGTCTAGCAAATAACAAATATAATTCTTAAAAAAATAACATGATTTTATAATGACAATCGTTAAAGACGTAATAATTATAAGGATAAATAAAATATTAATATGATAAAATTTTTCATCCAAAGTTGATCTATTAATGGTTGTGTTTGAAAATAATTATTGTTTTTTATCTTATATATATTTGAACAAATTTCTAATATTTTAGGTTTATGTGCAAAATAGAAATATACTATAGTCCAGTTTCAATTTTCAGAAATATTAAGAAAAATGTAATTAATAGTGATAGAAATATAAAATTTAATATCATTGAATAGTGTTTTATTTGATTGTACAGTATACATTATTAATTGGTTACTTTCAAATAATTTTTTTCTATCAAAACGAAATTTTAAATAAATTTTCACTTTTAGTTATTCCTTGTCGATATTTTATATTTCTTTGTTACATATTACATATTATTTATAAAAGAAACAATAAGGGTATTGTATAATATAATAGATAAAGATTTAATTCATTTAGTTTTTAGTAAATATGAATCGGCACAATAATGAAACAATTAAATTTACCAAACATTTTAAATTTGCTTTTAGACCTACAACAATTTTAGCAAAAATGTTTACCAAACATTAAACTGGTTCTTCTCACAATGCTTTTTAATCTAGCATAGTAGAAGCTGCTTATTAGAGAAGTTCTAACAATACCAAACTAAGCGTAAATACATGTGTAATATTTTACATTTATATCATCTAACTTATTTAGTATTATTAGTTAACAGTCTAATAATACGTATTGAGTATGTACATACCCGTATTCGCTCGATATCTATTTACATAAAAATTTTCATACCCATGAGAAAGTACCCTTACAACATACCATTTTAACCGGATAATACCTTGTTTCCTCACATACCTTTTTAACTGGGTGATACTTCGTTTTATTTTGTACAAATACCCCTAATACCACGTTGTATTATAGTCTAGCAAATAACAAATACAATCCTTAAAAAAGTAGCATGATTTTATAATACAATCATTAGAGGTGTAATAATTATATTGATAAATAAAATATTAATATGACAAAATTTTTATCCAAAGTTAATCTGTTAATAGTTATGTCTAAAATTAATTATTACCTTTTATTTAATATATATTTGAACAAATTTCTAGTATTTTAAGACTATCTGCAAAATAAGAATATACTATCGTACAATTTCAATTTTCATAAATATTAAAAAAATGCAATTAATAATGTTAAAAACGTAAAATTTAATATCATATACCCCTAATATACTACTTCATTTATTAAATGTTTCAGTTTAAATAATACTATTTTATCGATTAAAATGCACATTAAATAGGGCTATATAAAAAAATTAATATTTCATCTACTTTTTAAATACGAGAGTGGAGTATATTTTAAGACAAATGAAAAAGGAAAAGTGGACCAATTTTATGGGACGGAGGTGGTATGAAAATAATTAAATTTGTACAATTAATAATTAGGAAAGTTTTGTAAGATAATATAATGAAAGTATTATAAGATAATATAATAAGTTTAAATCAGTGTTAGATTTTTTTATTAATATGAATTTTTGTTTTATTTGCAGAAATCAAGGAAAGATTTGCACACTGCTTAAATACATGTTTAATATTTTATTTTAATTTATTTTTTAAATCATGTAACTTATTCAATATTATTAGTTAACAATTTTACATTGCGTATCAAACGTGTACCACGGTACATGTACCCGCTTGATATCGAGTCAGATAAAAATTTCGTATCCATGAGATTATATCCACTTCACATACTCTTTTAACCATATAATACCTCATTTTATTATGTATTGTGTAACAAATAAACAATAAAATCCTTAAAAAAACGTTGCATAATTTCAGAGTAATTATTTTTACCTTGATCCATGTATCCGTTTGATATTCATTTATATAAAAAAATTGCATAGAAGAATATCTAAATTAAGAACATAAATTAGGAATATATATATATATATATAAGAATTTGTGTTGGGGATTTTAGAATGTGAAGAATTTTAGGTAGAATTGAGTTACAGTCAAATAAAAGAATTTGAGGATTTCCATACAGAGAGGGAGAGAGAGAGAGGTATGTTAATTAAGAAAGTATTAAATAGAATGGAAGACAAATCGGCTATAAAGATTAATAAAAAAAAGTAGTGTCAATATATAAATTAAAACATGTGAGAATAGTAATATAGGAATTAAAATTGTTAACAATAAAAGAGTTGGCATAATGTTTTAAAAGCATGTTACTGTTTACATATAGGTCACGAGTTTAATCGCTCACTATTACATGTGTAACAATTTTTTTTATTAAAAGTGACAGTCAGTGTGATATGACATTATAAGCAATTGTGCCAAATAGAGCTTTAGGCGAGAAACATTTTCTAATTGCGCTAGATGGAATTATAAGTGTGTCAGAAAACTCTTGTATTATACATTACATGATATGATATATGATATATAGTATGACATGATGATGAAAGAAATCCTGTTAGTTTAGCGTAAAATCATACTCTCTCCGTCCTAAAAAGATATTCACACAGATTAAGAATCAGTATGTAGGTAATATGATTAGAATATTTAATTTTTGTATTTTTCCATTTTAGTTCCTTATGCATAATTACTGATTTAGAATTAAAGGAAATTTACGAAATACATCATATCTTTATAGTGTATTTACAATTTGCATACCGTGTTTCAAAAAATTATGATTCACACCTTTCATTTTATTTAATATTAACAAAACAAGCCTTTTGCTGAAAAAAATTAAAAAAAAAATTTACTTATTTTGACATAATTACCCTTTTGTGACTAACAAATTACGTATCATAGACTATGTTATATAACACTTTACATATCATTTTATTCAATTCTTTTCTTCCTCACTTTTATTCTGCAATATTTTTCTAAAATTTAATTATATATGATAATCAAAATAATATAAAAAATTGAAAATACGGAGTTATTGTCGTCATAATCATCACTTCGGCAAATATTTGCATTTACTATAAAAAAAATTTTACTCCTTTGATTTTCTTATTTTTCTTGTTTGAAAGTAGATAGAATAAAGATGCAGAACACGCAATCTATATATACATAAAAGCAGAATATTTTTCTTTTTACCGTTTCCCGCCCATTTTCTCTTATTAAATCGGGTTAAATCATCTCGGTCATTCACTTTATCTTGCATGCTTGGCCATTTATTTTATTATAGGTTTTTAATTTTAATTTTATTTTATTTTATTTATAGATATATTTGATTTAGTTTATTATTATCACTGTATTTTTCAATTTTTAATTCTAATTACCAAATCAGATTTCATTTTATCTAGTAATATCTCTCTTTCTTTATCGAGACTTTTATTCCTTCCTCTAACATAATTCACTCTATCTAAAATTTCTCAAATCTCTTTCACTTTACCTTTAAACTTTCCATTTCTTATCTCAAGCAGTTATATTATCGATCGATTTTCTTAATTTTTTGTTTCAATTTATCTCACATCATCTGATTGCTTTCGGATTGGTTCCAGTATTCACCAATATTTAGAAAATCAGACATGTCATTGAATTGGAAAAGCTAACGGTTCAAGGTCATTGGACTGATATTAATTAAATAATAATTGAAAATTTTAATTTTCACCTAAAATAATGTAGATAAAGAACATTTGATTTTATAATTTTTTTTATCTTTACTGTTTAAAAAAAGTTGAAATATATATATATATATATAAGCAGAATAGTTTTCTTTTTACAATTTACCTTCTATTTTCACTTGCTAAATTGGGTTAAGTAATTTTAGCCATTCACTTTATTTTGAAATCTTGGCCATTTATTTTATTATAGGTTTTTATTTTTTATTTTATTTTATATTATTTATTGATCTATTTGATTTAACTTATTATTGTCACTATATTTTCTAATTTTTAATCCAATCACCAACTCTTTTCTTTATCGAGATTTTCATTTCTTCCTCTAACAGAATTCATTCTAACTAAGATTTCTCAAATCTATTTCACTTTACCTTTAAACTTTCCATTCCTTATATCAAGCAGTTATATTATCGATCGATTTTCTTAATTGTTTGTTTCAATTTATCTCACACCATTTGATTGCTTCCGGATTGGTTCTAGTATTCACCAATGTTCAGAAAATCGGACATGTTATCGAGTCGGAAAAACTAACGGTTCAAGGTCATTAGACTGATATTAATTAAATAATAATTGAAAAAATTAATTTTACATAAAATAATGTAGATAAAGAACATTTGATTTTATTATATTTTTATCTTTACCGTTTAAAAAAAAGTTAAAATTTTATTCTTTTTTTAAGAGTCATTGAAAATGTGATTTTAGACATAAAAAGAAAATCCCATATTAGTTATTTAGTAAAAAGAATTGATGACATATACATATATTAAGCTATTTAGATATGAGTTATTCATAATAGGGCCTTAATTTATGAGCCTTCAACTCCTAAAAAGTTTAAAATTTTAATGGGTCATTATTTAAAAAAAGTTTATTGTGAACTGGTGAACCGTATTCGTCTTTATCACACATCATTTGGGATTAGTTCCAGTATTTGTAAATGTTCAGAACACCGGACTGGTTATCGAATCAGAAAAGCTAACGGTGTAAGGTTATCAGACTGATTTTAATTAATTAAATAATTGAAATAAATTAATTTTTACTTAAAATAATATGGAAAAAGAATATTCGATTTTATAATTTTTTTATCTTTACCATTTAAAAAAAGTTGAAAATTTATTTATTTTTAAGAGCCATTGAAAATATGACTTTGGTTATAGAAGATGAGTCCTATATTGGTTATTTAGTGAAAAAATTGAGAATGTAGGCATATATTAAGCTACATAGAGAATGATTAATGTGGCCTTAGCCTATGGGCCTTGACTTCTAAAAAGTTAAAAATTTTAGTAGACCATTATTGAAAAAAAAAGTTTATTGTGAACAGATGAACCGTATCCGTGTTTATCTTGTTTTACAGACTGGTTCCAATATTCGCAAGTATTAAGAAAATCGGATCGTCATCGAACTAAAAAAGCTAACAGTTCAAGGTTCAAAAAGTCGAATCAGGTCTAATCGGTTTTAATTAAGAACTTAAAAAATAAATGATAAAATTTATATAATTATCAAATAATTAGCAATACTCAATAAAAGTGCAATTAAGTGACTTTTGGGCATTATGATAGAATTCCAACAAGGATTTTTTATTAAAAATGTTGAAGTTTTATTACTTTTTTGAGAGGCATTGAAAATGTGACTTTGAGTATAGAAAGGGAATACCACAATGGTCATTTAGTGAAAATAATTGAATATGTATGCCTATATTAAGCTACTTATGAGCCTTGAACTTCTAAAATGTTTAAAATTTTAATTGATCATTATTGAAATAAATTTATTGTGAACTAGTAAACTGTATCCGTATTTATCTCACACCATCGGAATGACTTCCGGATTGGTTTTAGTACTCACCAATATCCAGAAAACTAGACCAATTATCGAACTCAAAAAGCTAACAGTTCAAGGTTTAAAAGGTTGAATCAGGGCGAATCGAGGTTGAACCGATTTTAGTTGAAAACTTAAAAAATAATGTTAAAATTTATAAAATTGTTAGAGAATTAGCAAAACTCCATAATAAAAGCGCAACTAAGTGACTTTTGGACATTATAATTGAATTCCTATATGGATTTTTCATTAAAAAAAGTTGAAAATTTATTTTTTTTAAAGGTCATTGACAATGTGACTTTGAGCATATTTTTCAATAAAAAATGTTGAAGTTTTATTCCTTTTTTTAAGAGGCATTGAAAATGTAACTTTGAGCATAGAAAGGGAATACCACAATGGTCATTTAGTGAAAATAATTGAATATGTATGTCTATATTAAGCTACTTATGAGCCTTGAGCTTCTAAAAAGTTTAAAATTTTGATTGATCATTATTGAAATAAATTTATTTTGAACTAGTAAACCGTATTCGTGTTTATCTCACACCATCGAATTGGTTTCAGTATTCGCCAATATTCAAAAAACTAGACCAATCATCGAACCCGAAAAGCTAACAGTTCAAGGTTTAAAATGTTGAATCGAGGCGAATCGAGGTTGAACCGGTTTTAGTTGAAAACTTAAAAAATAAATGTTAAAATTTATAAAATTGTTAAATAATTAGCAAAACTCCATAGTAAAAGTGCAACTAAGTGACTTTTGGACATTATAATTGAATTTGTATATGGATTTTTCATTAAAAAAAGTTGAAATTTTATTTTTTTTAAATGCCATTGACAATGTGACTTTGGGCATAGCAAGGGAGTCACATATTGGTTATTTAGTGAAAATAATTGAAGATGTATGTCTATATTAAGCTACTTGAAGAATTGTTATGTATAATAGAGCCTTAGTTTATGGGTCTTCAGCTTGCAATAAGTTCAAAATTTTAATGGATCATAATTGAAAAAAATTTATTATGAACCGATAAACTGTATTCATATTTATCTCGCAACGTCAAATTACTTTCTAAATTGGTTCCAGTATTCACGAATTCCTGATTTTTCTAATTGAATTGGTCATGACGGTTCAATTCTTTAAACACTGACAAAATTATTTTAAAATATTAAAATATTTAGTCTGTAGAAGGTGTATGTTAAGAAAAATTAGATATCATTAAGACATATTAGAAAAGTTAAAAAAAAAAAAAAAAAAACCAAACGGGGTAATATATAAAACGTGCATTTTGTTGAAAAAGTTGATGTTCACTTATAGACAATTTTATATAGATATTTCGAGGGTTATAAATTAAAAAGGTCTGAAAATTATGATTTGTGTTAAAAATGGCCAAATAACAAATTCTACTATAAATGATGTAATACATGTATTATCCTTCATCATTTATTCAAGCTAATATAAACTTCAAAAATTCACCCATGCAGTTTAATACGAACTCTAAAAATTTTCTTCAATGTTTTTATTAGTTTTTTTTTTGTAGATAATTTTTTATCTTCATTAATGAAATATATCGTAATACTTGTCTCACCTATATTTTTTACACACATATCAACGATTTAATATTATGACTTAAAATCTTTTTTATACAATCATGTTTAATCCTCTTGAATTGTTTATATTATTTGGTGTTATCATCCCATGCAACGCGCGGGTGAAATAACTAGTAAACAAAAAAGTGAAAAAAATTAAGTTGCAAAGGCGCAGTACCAAATAACGAGTATCATTTAAATTGTTTTTTATTATTTATTGAATAAAACTGACTTACTGAAGGTTAATGACAAATTCATATTCTCCTCAATTTATAAAAGTTGAAATTGAAAAAATAAAATTTACGTATATTTTCTACTGTATGTAAATTGTTACAAAATATAATTATGAGATGTAATTTGTTAGTCATAAATAAGGGAAATTTTGTCTCTTTTTAATTTTTTCAATAAAAAGTGTGGTATAAATTGTAATTTCAGAAAATACGTTATGCAAATTGTAAATACACTATAAATATAGAGTGCCTTTCATAAATTTCCCTAGAATTAATATCAATGATGAAATTAGGACTAATCAATATTGAGATGAGTGCAATTATTCAAATTGTGTCAGTTAGAATTCTATAAACACCTTAAATATTATTCCAAAAAAATAATTAACTCATTTTTAACCATGGATAAACATGAAAAGGAAAAATTAAATACAAATCCGATATGGTAACTAAAATATCTTTTTAGAAAGGACGAAAATGGAATATTGGATTATTTTTTTTTTTTTTTTAGGGAGGGAATAATAAAAGTTAGTAATGCTAGTTTGTGGGTAATAATTTGCGGATAATAATCTTTTTAAATTATCCATTAATATCTAAATCACAAGTTGTGATATCTACCGACATCGCAATTTTCCACCATTTTTACATGGTGTCTATAGCTACCGCACTCTTGCGGTAAATTGTAACTTACCTTCGGTTTTCCTTATGTTATTTATTTTCCTATTTTAGACGTCTGCAAATTAGGGATTCATTTTTGTGCATCTTCAAATCTCCTCTCCTTATCCACTCCAGATCTTTCTTGTTCTTTCAACTTACATGTTGCATATATATTCAAATCCGCGTACAGATCATTGCTTCCTTGATTCTAGCATTATCCACTTCCTTCCTAAATCGATTTCAATTCATTCTATATAATCTTTCTGCATAGTTTGGAAATTTAAATCAACGATATCTTTGTGTCAATCACGTTTCATTCTATCATTCAATTGTTTGCAATTTGCCTTATTTTTCATAATTATTCCATCTCTTGACTTCTATTGCTATACTATAATACTACGATATAAAGCCCTAATTCTGTTTGTACAATCTAGATTGTTCTATATATATATATATATATTGCCTTCAATCTTTTATGTATGAGTTTTTCTGGCTCTATCCAGAACCCCTACGCACATTCTCCGTCTTTCTTCTTCTTAAGACGTTCCTAGAATTTTACTTCTATGGTACCACCACCTTCTATGTTTAAAGACCTTAATAGGAAGTGTATTGATTGACATATCAAAGCCCGTCGTGCTTGCAAGTGGATGATTCTGGACAACTAGTGGTGTTTTAATATTTGATAAGTGCAATTTTGCACTTATCTTAGGCTATTAAAACTAGAATTTTATCATTTATTTTCTTCAATTTTCTACTTAATTTTGTATGTTTTTATTTATTTCAGGATTAAACCCGATATTCAACAATTGGTGAAGAAAATAGAGGAAAAGGGATTAATTCGCAGCTCTTTGGAAGCGAAGAGAGCACTTTGCATGGAGTCAAAGCTCTAAGGACCATGATGAATAAGTGTGAAACTCTAAGGACAAACAATGCAAGTTTTTGTTAAAAGTCAATTGAATAGTTTTCATGCTTACCGGCGGCTGGGAAAGAATCATTTGTAGCCCAATTAGATATTTTATTAGTTATATACATGTAATTGAGAACAGACGTTGGAAGGTGGAAAGCAAAGCCATAGGGGATTCGTGCGTGGAGGCGACGAAAAGGAGGCCGAGGCGTGTAAGTGATCGAGGAAAAGAAACGACGTGGAATTTATCGTGAATTCGTCTCTTTTGAGTTTTGAATTTCAATCTTTAGTATTGTATTCTCTTCCTTAACATGTTAGACTAATTATTTTGTGCTAGAGTTAACGATAAAACCTCGTTTTTCATGATTAATTTATAATATATGTTTTTTCTATTGTTCTAGTTTGTTGAGTCGATTGTTCATTATGCGCTTATTCTAATTTGATGTTTGATCACCATTAAATTAAACTTTGTGAGGCTTTCGAATTGGATGACCATCGAGAGAGGCGTTCGAATAAATTAGTATTATTAATTTTAAACCCTAGACTAGAACGTGTGAGGGGTGAGTGCTAAGGATTGATTATGGAAATGGTGTCGGATTCGGGGATTCTAGTGCTTTTATGTATTCATATTTGTGAATAATTTTATTTATGTTCTCATCTAACTTTTATTTTCTCTTTAAAATTATTTATCAAATCTTATTGTGTGTTTTCTTTTTAATTAAAGCTGAAGTCAATTAAAGTGAAATTTAGTAGATTCAGTTCTCGTGAGATTCGATACTTTATTTATCACTACATTACTTGTTAACGATCCGTCCACTTGCGGGATTAAATCGACAAC
This sequence comes from Nyctanthes arbor-tristis, assembly GCA_963692815.1. Lineage (NCBI taxonomy): Eukaryota > Viridiplantae > Streptophyta > Magnoliopsida > Lamiales > Oleaceae > Nyctanthes > Nyctanthes arbor-tristis. Next base: position 14,119 of record CAVNYN010234507.1, read on the forward strand.
AATATTTGCCCATAGTATCTTCAATATCGATTCAACTGTTTATTTGAATTTATATTCTCTGATTTACTTTGTTCACTGATCTGGATAGTTCTATGTGCTCTGAGTTAGAGATGCTTTGTGCTTATTTGGTCCTCTCGGAAGAGTTTTGAATTGTCGTTGTCGGCATTGCATTTGGGTTTGATCGCATTGTTGATTTTGTGATACTATTTGCATCACCAATCAATTTTGTTGGTTATAGTCATTTTTGGCACTTATGTTCTTCATATTTGGCCTTTTGCATTTTCTTATTTAACCTCTCACAATTTAAGGATAGATCTTCTATGTGTTAGATTGTGTAAAAGACAAAATTTTGATATTATCTCTTTGTTAATAGCATCTTTGGGTTTCTTCCACATGGGCTTTGTCTGAACTTCTGGCTTTGGATTTTTGCCACATTAAGCTTAACATATCAAATGGTTTTTCGGTGTAAACTTTTGAAGTCAGAGATGTGATTGGCAAACTCAGTTTAATTGCTTTAGAGAAAACAAAGGCATTGATGTGTTGTGATGTGCTTTCATTTGCAGCCTTTTGTTTTTGATACATTGTTGAGAGAGATAACGCATGGAGCCTCGAGGTGGATTTGCTGAAGAAGAATTAGGAAAAGCACCTATGGTGAATGTAGATTCGGGCTTTTATTTGAATTTCAAAAATAATAAAGGCCACATGTCGGATTTCATCAAAGATGCGGAAGAATAAAGTAAGTAAAGGGTTCTCAATTTCGTGGTAGGAAATTAACTGCCTAAATTGATTTTTGGGTTTCAATGTGGACCAAGAAAAACTCCAAAAAAAGGGATGCTTGATGAAGTCTTGAGGAAGGACCAAGTGAGTCATTTCATTGTTTTATTAATAGATAAACATCCATACTATGGGAAATCGAATGCATGATGATTACCAACATCACGTGTTTGGGTTTCTGGGTAACATGATGGAAAAATTTAGATTAAATATGTATTTCTGGTTCAGGGATTGCAAACACATGTTTCCTTATTACAATTATTCCAAACTGATTTATTTTTGGGTTACATAATGTATGTTGGCAATGGCATTTTCAAGCAACAATTTGGATTGGTGGAAAATTTCTATCCTACAGTTAGTCTATTCTTTCTAGGAAAAAAACTTTTTTATTTCAGTTTTCAACTTTAATTGGTGATCCTGTGATATTAATGCAAATTTAATTTAATGAGGAATTGTGATGTTTATTCAAAAAGGGAGAGGATATACATGAGGAGTTGATACTAAGATACTAAAGTCTTAGTGCGGTTTAGTTTTCTCTACCCAATTGCAAACATGATAGTAATAATTTTTTGCCCTATTGTATCACAATTTTAGTCTCTTATTTACTTATATTTGTTTGTTTTTTTGTCATGCTTGATTTTTAGATATATTTCATTACAACACCCAAAAATAAATAAAAAAATAAATCATTGGTGCTCATCGGATTTTTGTTTTGAGAACAATCAATACAATTTTTGATTTTCTCTCTTTGGTATTTTTGAAATTATCTTTTAATTTAAAGATAAATATTTATTTTTTAAACGTAGCTCAATAGTCATCATTCAAAATAGAACTCGCCCAGTTTAATTAGGTGGAATTTTTTTTTTTAATTTCATATGTTTTAATTTTTTTTTCTCTTGACTTTTCCAATATATGCAATGGAAAAGGATGCTTAGCTTTTTTATTTAGAAGTTTCAATGATAATGGTGCATGTGCGGATGTAGCCACAGGCTGGCACGGCTTGGAATTGTTTTTAAAAAATTTATATTAGTCCAATTAAATTTTAATTTTTTATGTTACAGCATGTGTAAACTAAATTTCTTGATCCGCTACTGGGTGACATTGTTTTAAAATGATTAACAAAGAGTGCACAAAGACTAATTGGAGAGGGGGTGGGTGGGGTTCAAGATACACATATTCACAAAATAAATGGGCTATCAAGCTTGAATGACAAATATGAAGTCTTCTCAATCATGCCCAATCTATCAAGAGTTGGAGAATAAATAAAACTACTACAAATTGCAGCATGTTGATAATTTGTACTTTCATACTTTAAACAACGGCTCCATGCACGAAATTTTTTTCGTTCCATCTTAAGCTATAATTAACGCTACTACTAATAAGACGGAAATTGCATTCACATTCAACAAAATTGATTAATTCGGAAGAATAACAAATTATGGGCATATACATTCATGTTTTTATATTTTCAACTGATTTGCAAATGTCTTTTTCATTAACGGTTCTACTTTCAGTTGGATATATTTTTTAACATTGTTCTTATTGTGTATCGCATGTGACACGCCCCACCCCTAGTATCTCTAATATACTAGAAATGTGACGTGCGCAGAGGATAAATTCTAGCTAGAAGTTAGAATTCACTGCCAAGGCCCATTGACTTATTAAAATTTCTTAAAAATTTTGGTAGCATCTCCCATATTTTATGAATAAACCACCCTGCATGACAAAAAATTGCACCAAACCTATACTCTAGCACAATTCAAAACCCCAACCAACCACCACAACACACCAAGTCAATATGTATCATAACATAACGAACTCTACATAGAGATATATATTCAAAAGTATATTAACCTTATTCTTTTCTTTTTAATATACATAAGCGTGTCAACATATCAAAATGTATTTCATCACATCAAAATACATTTCCTTGTTACATTTTTAGTTGATCACTCCAACCTTGTCAAATGCTCGTCCCCATAAAGGATCCCAAATGTTGCTCAAACTTCCGTTAATACCTGGAAGGGGAAACATTGAAAAGTATTTTCGTGAGCATTAACGCCAAGTGAGTGGAATATTAAGAAGCTTTCATACTTTTAAACAAGACCATCTTTGTCACTATTATATTCATCCAAGCAAATCATAAGTAAAATATCTTTATTTATAAATCGTTGCAACGATAGAAACATCATGAAAATCACTTCATTTCAAAATCATCATAGAATTCACCCTAAAAGAGTGTCCAACATCACATAATCATGATATTAAGTCATACGCGCGTAGACACCAGCTTGGGCCATAGATACCTTATGACCCCTTTGCCCTAGGCGGTACAATGAATAGCTTGAGCCATAGCTAGCACATAAGCCCCTTTGCCTGGCCAGCGTTCATTTAGTCATCTTGAGCCATATAGGCCCCTTCGCCCGTAGGTGGCACATTCATGACATAGGATACACTTGGAGAATTTTCAAATCATTCAACATTTGCATTTCAAATACATCATATCTTTGAAATTCTTAAACAATAGATTTGAGTTTATAGCTTTCTCGAATGAAGTGAAAATTCTTAAAGAAAATTCCATAAAAACACTCATAACTTCACAACATCATATATAAAAAATAAATCAAAGCATGGTAAATTCATTTTCAAGGGATTAAAGAAATTCCACTCACTGGTTATATGTGCAGTTTAATTTGGTTGGCAAGCTTTTCCAACCTCTTTTGTGTCCCTTGTAACATAGATTGATAATAGAATCAATAATCCATTATCTTATTTCATCCGTCAAACATAACTTAATTAATTTACAATTCTTTTCTCATTTTCTTTTCATTTATGTTCTTTGTAACTTAATGTACTTGTAAAAATTCTCTACTTAACTAAAGTACATAAATATGCAATTTCCTTGGAGTACAAATTTCCCATTTCATTAAACTTTCTAAGATTTCTTCACTTTCCCATTAAACATATAATTTGCCCTGTTTATATAAATATTCTAGACTTTATTCTACCTTAGAAATTGTAGGGGTATCACACATTAAAGCCTCAATGCCTACTAAAAGTAAAAATTGTAGGGGCATCACACATTAAAGCCTCAATGCCTACTTAAATTAACAAATAACACTAATTCTTAATCTCTAAACACTAGTTCTTAGGCTTAAATAAATTTTCACATTTATTATTAAATATTAAGTCATTACTTTCTTTCATTGAATTTCAACTTCATCCAATTTGTCCATTACCACAATACGATACCACTCTTTGAAACCGTAAACCACAATACGATACCACTCTTTGAAACCGTAATACTAACTTATGTAATAATCTCAACTTATTCCCACCATATAAATTTCCATCTTATACTATCCACCATAAATTTCACAATAACATCAAGAACATCAAGTTTCATAATCTAATAACCATTTGATGCATTTAAAACACGTATTAAATAAAATTATAACTTAATATTAAATGTTTCTAAAATTTTATAAACCCTATATTCTTTAAACTTATATAAACTCAAAGGTTAAAGACCAAGAACACTTATTAAGTTGCTCCTTATATTGCCTTTCTTCTTCTTTATAAGATTCTCCAATTTTTTTTCTCGGTCAGAAGACTTCGGGCAGAGAGCGTTTCTGCCTTCTTTGTTTCCTTTTCTTTGGTTCTTTCTTTATTTGTCTTTCGTTAGTTTTATATAATATATATAAACATAATATCAAATGACCCCATAGGATTTTCTAGAATCTGGGATGTTTTACATTTAATTTTTTTTTAATAACATAATTCTTGTTTTCTCTTTAATCCTAAATTTTGTATGCACATTTAATTTGGTCCTTATATTTTTAATTTATTATGTAGAATAGAAAAATAAGAAAAATTGAGATGTCACAGCACGAGTGCTAAACTAGTTATTTATGAAATAAAGATTATACACAATTAATTGTTTAATCCTTTGGTCAAAGAAAAAGAAATTATTTAATCCTCATTAATTCAAAAGAGTCAAATTATTTAGGAAAACAATAGAATACTAGATAATGGAGCCAACTGCTGCTCACGTTGGCTTCTAGCTAATTGATGGTGTATGCATGTTCTGGAAATTGTTTAGATACAATCATACAATGGGGAAATTTCTAAAAGGGCAATTATATTGTCAATATAACTTTTTATTGGTACACCACAAATCAGTTAAATTGTTTTATTTATTTATATGCCCATAAACAAAATTATATCATTAACTTTCATTTAAATATATCATCATTGTTTTGTCTTTTTTTTTTTATTCCTACACCACATCAATATCAATTTTTCTTCTTTATTTTCTTTTCTTCTTCTTGTCACGTAAAACAATCTCTTGGACTCGGATTGTTTGATTTCCGCTCCCGTTGGTATAGAGTTTTAGGGAAATTTTGACAATTTGGTGACTATCTTCTATTGGGTTATTGCACCGAGTCCAGAATTCTTTACATTGAGTTCCGATTGTTGCCTCTAATCCATATAACATGGTAAGTTAATTGAACTTTTTGCTTTTCTTCTTTTTTTTTTTTTTTAAATTATTTGATGTTTCAACTTTTTTTTTTCTTTTTGATTTTTCAGCATTAGGAGATACTTGAACTAAACCATGTAGTACTAAATATCATGCATAGCAAGTTGATTGATTTTTTTGCCAACATATATTTTACTCGTATCATTCATTGGGTAGATATTTATATGTGATTTTGCTTGAATTATAGGAATTTGATAAAGCTGTCCATACTTATGATTATACATAATACTTCACAACAAGTCTAGTATGGTTCAACCAATTTTTTCGCCTATAGTATCCATTTATTATTACCAAATTGTAGTTATAATGTTTTATCCATCAATAATGTAGGTTTTTTCTGGTCGAGATTTATTATCTAATTGGGTTTGTGCAACTGGAAAAAATCTGGGTGTGGTGATTGTTGTTACACACTTAGAGGTTGTTGGCTATGGACGCACGCCTAGAATAAGGTTTGGATGTGAGCGCAGTGGAAAATATAAGAAGCACAAAAGTCAATCTGATCATGAACCGAAAAAATCGAGATCTATTGGAACATGTAAGTGCGGTTATCCTTTTGATCTAAATGGTATAAAGTTGCCTAATGAAGATGATTGGTAAAGATACATTGTGTATTACGCAATCATTCACTGATACAACATTTGGAAGGTCATGCTTATGTTGCAAGACTGACAAGTAAAGAAATCAAGATTTTAATAGACATGTCAAAAAGCATGATAAAGCCGAGGAATATATTGATGACCTTGAAGGACCAAAATCATATGAATTCTAAGACAATGAGAACTATTTATAATGCTCGTGCAAGATATATATTAGTTGGAAAGGCTGAAAGACAAAAATGCAGCAGATGTTAAGCAAGTTGATTGAGAACAACTATATTGATTAGCATAATTTTGATCCAAAAACAGATGAGGTTAGATATCTTTTCTTTGCACATCTGGCATCTATATATTTGTTACTTGCATTTCCACATGTCCTTATAATGGATTGTACTTACAAAACCAACATATATCGACTTCCTCTTTTAGAGATTGTTGGGGTTACTTCAACCCAAATGACATTTTTTGTTGCATTTGTATTCATGGAATATGAGCAAAGAAGCAAACTACACTTGGGCATTTGAAATATTGAAATAATTGATGAATCAAGATGTGCTACCTTCTGTGATTATCACTGATAGAGAGTTGGCTCTTATTCAAGCAATTGAAAAGGTATTTCCCAATGCTAAAAATCTATTATGCATGTGACACATATCCAAAAATATTTATGCCAACACCAAGAAAGAGTTAAAGTTAAAAGAATTCTTGGAGAAATTCCTCATTAGTTGGAGCCAATTAGTTGGATCGTCCACAGAAGAGATATATGAACAACTTCAAATGGATTTATTGAATAATTTTGACGAATTCGCAAAAGCTTTGGAATATATTCAAGGAGCTTGGTTGAGTAAATATAAGGAGAAATTTGTTGCTACATGAACAAATAAAATTATGCATTTTGGTAATGTTACGTCTAACAAGTATTTTATATAAGATTTATGACATGTCTATTTGATACATTCTTATTTAATAGATTGGGAAAAAATTCATTATCATTACATTTAACCAATATAGTTAAGTTGCTTGTATGCATTTATATATTTATAGGGTTGAGAGTGCACATTCTAAATTGAAGAAACATCTTGGATCATCACAAGGAGACTTTGAAATATCATGGAAGGTGATGCATTATCTTGTAGAATTGCAATCCACTGAGATAAAGGCTTTGTTTGAACAAATAATGAATTTGGTTCAACATAACTTTAGACGTGGTCTTTACAAGGAGCTTCGGGGTTTTGTGTCCACAGATGCAATGAATATTATTTTCAAAAGTCAAAGCAAGTACAAAGCATTGGCTTTGACCATACGGCTTGTCATTGTCCTCTTAGATCAACCCATAGTTTGCCACGTACATGTGAAATTTTAAAATGCATTGTTACTAGCTGTCAGCAATTCACCCTCATTGAGGAAAGTTGGACACATTGGTTACATCAAGAAAGGCTACTTCGAATATTATTATCGAATTAGAGAATATACAAAGATTATTCACTACATGCAATGAAGCAAATAAACTATTGTTGAAAACAAAGTTCATTAGCCATCTACTACTTCTTTGGTGCCGCCTTTTGAGAAGGCTAAAACTAAAGGACGACCATCTTCTAAGGTTGGTACATCAACCAAAAGGGATCTGTCATATTTTGAATTTGTTGAGCAAAGTGGTGATGACAAAATTTCTCCTAGCACAGTTAACTCCATCAAAGTTTCAAGGAAAAAGAAGTTGAAAATCAACAAAATCATGTGAAAAGTGACAATATATTTTCAAAATATTTCCATCCCACAATAGTCAAGGAATGTATATTTAACATTGTAAATGTTGGATCTGATGGCAAGTGTAGTTTTAGGGCAATAGCTAGTTCGCTTGGATAGGGAGAAGATGCTTGGCGACAAATTCGACATGAGCTTACACATGAGTTGAATTCTAATTCCCATTTCTATGAAAACTTATATGGAACAATTGAGCGTGTGAAAGAATTATTATATATCGTAGATTTTCTGGCACATGTACACCATTTATCAAAATGGATGACAACGCCTGAAATGTGCCATTTGATAGCATCTTGGTATGATGTTATATTTGTTCACCTATCTGTTGTATAGTGTTTGACACTTCTTCCATTACGTTCTCTAGCTCCTCCATCAATAATTCATAAAATTATCTCGTTGGGTTTTGTTAATCGGAATCACTTTGTGTAGGTAACGCAACTTTAATGACATTATTTGATTAACTTGTTTTTATTGATGTTTAATGTAAGTTATTGATTATGTAGGTAAACCTGAAGTCCAATTGTCCAATTCCACCTCTCGCATGCAATTGGCACAAATATAGAGATGAAATTGCAAGTAGATGGGAGAGACTATATGAATCACAAATTTAGGTATTTAGAGAGATGATTGGCGTTGATGTTGCTATGCAAGAGACTGTTAACTTAAACTCTCCATAATTGCTTTTATCATTATGTACATTTAAGTTATAGACATATGAATTATTATATTTTTCGATGAATGCATCTTTTGTAAGAACATATTGATATGTAGATTAATTATGTCCATTATATTAGATTGAATAAGCAAAGCAAATATGTAGCAATATGATTTTTAAAACAATCATTGACATTGATTTTTGTAAAGTACTGAGTTACAAAAGCCTACACATCCTAAAGCTAATGGACAAAAGAAAAGACAAAGAAACGTCACAGTTTTGAGTAAAAAAAGGATGTTAAGGCTATGATGGCACCTCCCACCCACGCTGAAAACTCACTTAAGTTCTCTGGCATGTATTCTGGAGGCGTGCCTATGCGAGGATGACTATCTAAGGCGCAAAGGGTAACTTCTTTATGAAACCGATCTTCAAAGCCACTCGTGGATGCCATTCCACCATGGAGAACAATATTTTCCAGTAGTTGTCTGTGATTCTCAGATAGACAAAAATAGTCTCCCGCTAGATGTATGGTGGGATTATTCCACCATACACACTCATGGTGGGAGCTTATTGGAGAGACCTAAACACTATGACCCCCCTGTATTTTGGAGCCCACACAATTGTCACAATAATCTTTAGCCTTGTGTGCGTATGATGAGATTATCTGGAGGGAAATCATTACTGCTCAGATGGAATTATTGAAATGAAATACAATGTACTAGTTCTTCTACAACACCATGTGCCTGTAACCCCAAAATGGATGGTTGGAATTAAGGCCTCTCCAATAGTGTTTCTTTCTTTTCCAACTTTTATCACATGTCCGTCATGCAGTATGTGTTTCTCCTTAGGGCATGACCACAAAAGTTTTTCATAAGCATCAACATGCTCAACACAACATGGAAATTGCTCTTTTTTTTCTCAACTTCACAGACACTAAGGTTCACAAGAGGATTGGATTTACCAAGTAAAATAATTAGGAAAAAAATATAATTATGACTTCATATAAACTAAACAAATATTTTTAACTTAAATGACAATAATAAAAGCTCTAAATAAAGTAGGAAAAAATACAAATAACTTAAATGATACATGAGTTGCATCATTCTATTCCCCATACATTAAAATTTTTCAATAGTAACATGTATCTCAATACCAAGAGCAATCTTTCATTTCAATCAATCTACTAAAGGAATCACACAAATAAGAATATATATAGGTAATTTGTCAAACTAATGGTGAAATGAATAATAATCAAAGCTTCTGATCAATATCAATATCAGATCACATGGGTCTTGGCATTCTAGTTAAAACAAAATTAAATAAATTAAATAAATTCCTCACTGAATATTAAAAAAAAAATTGATTAAGGAAGACTTACTTTCTCAGAACAATTCCCATAAGTTGCGTGACTATTCTCCTTTAAACCTTCTTTTTGTGATGTAATTGAAGATAGCAAGAAATGACTCTACTCTTAAGCAAGTACTAATTCAGAAACATGGTTTATTGTGAGTCAAATTTAACAAGGAATTTGAGGGAAAGAGTACCTTCATATCCTACAAAGCCTTGGGAATAGCTCCAAATCCCTTCCCCATATACCCATTTTTTTGCCTTTCTAGATAGAATCTGAAACCAAATTCGCATCTTTAACCACAATTCAGACCAAGGACAGACTCAGGATTTTATATTAGACGGAGATGAAAGTAGAGCAGAAATTATTAGGTGTTGAAAAGGGGGGCAGAGCCCCCTTCTCAGGGGTTCGGAAATTTTTTTATTCTACCATTAATTGCTGGGAATGAAATTTCTTAATTTCATAATACAAATTAAGCATACAGAATTACTATAATGATGTATGTAAATTTTTAACATCAAATACAAAATGGTCTTAAAAATGAATATAAACAGAATGATTTTCATATTCCTAGTTTATCTTCATCTAACACGATGCCACTATTTCAAATTGTGTAAATTATAAATTGTAAAGATTCAAATGTGCAATCAAATTATAGAAAGAAAAATTTACCGTAGCTAATAAATCCTAGGTAATGACACTTTCCTTAAGTAAACATTACTTTTGAATTAATTGTTGCGTTACTTCCATCTCATGTATCACCATATTACAGTTCATAATTCATATGTTCCTAATGTTATTTCAAAGAGTCAAATATAACATGACTTACAATTTAAAACTCAAAATAAAAAGAACTCAAAATTAAGTCCATGTGCAATTTATAAATTTACACAAAAGCCCTCTTCTTCCCAATCTATTCTACACGCTACCAATGGAAGTGAGAAACGAAAACTCCGATAAGTCATCAAACACAACCAACAGCCTGCCAATGAGACCAAAAGAAATTCACCAAAATCAATACATCCCTAATTTGATCTAAGAGACCCAGATTCTTCAAAAGCTGAAACAATTGTATAACTCAGATCAATGGCCACAGGGATGCTGGAGCGAGGACTAGTGAGCTGGTCCAGCTCCCCCTGGATCTATCCTTGATTCAGACCTTTTCCAACTCAATCTATTCAATTGAAAGATTTTCTAAAACTAAAATACAAGTTCCACTTTGAATTTAAGGGGTTCAAAAATTAAAAGCTCTTACCTGGGCAAGCTGCGTTTTTTACCTAGGGAGAGAGGAATGACCTCAAGGCGATGATTGAGAGGGGAGACAATTGAGCAAAACAGTGGAGGGTGATTCTGGTGGTGGTGAAGTGAAGGAGATATGTACACCATAATTGTTCCTTTCTTTTCCTCTTTCTTTCTTTTTTTTTTTTTTCCTTTAACAATATGCACCACATTTTTTTATTTTTCTTTTTCTTATAACATTGGACACATATGTAAAAGAAATTGTGATGTCATTATCCATTCAACTCTAAATGTGATAGGCATAAAATGTGGTGTGCCAATTAAAAATTGTAGTGGCAATATAATTCCCTTTTCTAAAATAGTAAAATTAAAAAAAAAAAACATGTTCAAATATGGTGCATTTTAAAAACTAGTGCAAAAACGACGATATTTTGAATAAAATAATGATAATGCCCTTAAGCAATAATTTTTCTTTCTTCATTCCTTAAATTATAAAAGATGAGTAATGACTACCAAGCAAAAGAAGTTAAAAAATATGGCATTCTATGTAATTTATCTGTATGTTTCTATAGTTATGTCTCGTGATTCTTGACAACTATATAGGGATGTAAGTATGACATTCCATATAGTTTATTTGTATATCTCGACATTTAATCGCGTTAACTCTCAACAGTACGTCTTTGTGAAATCACTCTAACAATGCATTCTATATAATTGAACCATAGATCTTAACAATTACACGAGATAAATTTAGACATTTTCTCATTTTTTTTTTCAATATCCGAAAAAGTGCAACCCGTTTTAGAATTTTTATCAATGATTAGCCTTAAGACCATCTCCAACGATCCCCCCAAATTTGGGGGTGGGGATGGTTTCACTCCAACCATTTATTTACAAAAATGCCATTGTTTATTTATGAAACTGCCACTGCTGTAATTACGACAATGCCATTTGTGAATTAATTTTGGTTTTTAACACTTATTTATTCTAATTCTGAATTCCAATCTTTTTGTGTTTTTATTATTACTATTATTTTATTTTTTATAATTCAAATATTATATATTTTTTAATTTTTATTAAATATCATTGTTGTAATTTAAATTTTAGAACAAGTGAAATTTTATTGTAAATAGGAATGATACAAACACGACAAACTTAAAAATGTTATTCTTATTCTTATTCAATTAAAAGAAATGAAAAATAAAAAGAAAATGGGTTCCCCTAAATTTAAGGGAAACCATTGGTGTGCAACAAGGGTTTCCCCTGTATTTACAGGAAGGGGTTTCTCCCAAATATAGAGGAAGCCTTTGGAGATGGTCTAAGGTGTTAGTTCTTACTTTTAATGTGTAAAATTAATACAAACCTTTCTTTTTCTTTTTTTTTTTTTGAAGTAAAATTTATAATATGCATTTTACATTTTAGCAGTACAAATGTACATAAATATAAGTCTTACTGAAACTTACAGCAAAGAAATCTATAATAATAAATAGAAAGAACCAACAATAAGTAGACTTCGCATCAATTTCGATCACCTGCCGATACACTTGGTGGGTGATAATTGGATAATTCATATATAGGACAACCCACATGAGACAATTTACATCTGAGTTGTCCAATTATCACCTACCAGTGGACCTATGACAGGATAAAGAAAGCATTAAACTATTTCACAGGGGCATTTGGATATAATATACCCAGAACAATTTTTTAAATTATCATCTTATAACCATTTTTCTAGGAAAGAATCAAAGGTCCAAGTCATGGTTTTGTATTCTCTGTAATGTTTTGTGTAATTAGACAAAGAAATGGAAGTCTCTGTGAGAAATTTGCGGCGAGGAGTAAGTGAGAGATAAAAAGTAAGGAGCATCGGTTGCCAGCAAAATGGTGGTTGAGACCTTACATTCGTTTTGCACCGCTTTTTAACTGTAAAATGCTAACTAGTATATTCAAGTATGGACTAGATATAAAAAACATATTTCAATTGTGGCGTATTTAAAATATGTTGTCATTAATATTTTTTGTGGTGGGAATATAATTCTTCTTTAAAGAGTTCAAAATGTTGTCACATGCATATAGTCAAAGTCAGGACAACGTTGAACTGATTTCAATTTCCAAAATTTTAGCTCCCCTAACACAAATTCTTGGCTTTGCCCCTGATTTGGACGTCGACATCCTGCCACGTGGACGTCTGCCAGACGTTGGGTGATCAAGTTTGCTCACTTAGGCCAAAAGGATAAAAATGCGTTAAACTATTTCACAGGGGCATTTGTGTCCCAAAAGTGGAAAATTGTTATTTTCACACAACTTCATAAAATGGTTTACTTTTAACCATGACAATTTAATGCTACCTCTGCCCTAAAAAGATAGTCCTACTCATTTTTTACATAGATTAAAAAAAATCATTTAATAGTATTGGAAAAGTAAATTTTAACATCACTTTCCTATTATACCATTTTATTTATCAATTATTTCACTTTAATAAATCTATTTTTTTGATAATTATGCACATTAAATATAGGCATATAAGAGAACTAATATTTTAACTATTTTTTAAAAAGAAAACTGAACCATATTTTGAAATGGAAGAAAAAAAGAAAATTGGACCATATTTTTTAGACGGAAGTAATAAAAAGGATCATCCTACATTTACCGCGATATTTGCCAATTTCTTTGACCACAAAGCTAAAAGGCAAAACTTTCTTAATTGTAATGTCTTAAATGCCCTTATTGTATTTTATCCGTTTATTCTTGGTTTTCTGATATTCATAAAAATATAAACTATTGCAATAAAATGTTTTGAACTTGCTATTATATTTTAAAGCTTTTTCTTCAATTAATATGTTTAATTCTTCTATTTTTTCTTCTAGATCAGAGATAAATCTATGTTTTCCACATATAAATGCACTAAAAATTGGATTTGGAGGTTCTCTAGATTTTTTAATTCTTTACTTAATATTTGATAAAATATTCCTAAATTTTCTCTTTGGCTTGTCAGTTGGATAGAAATCTGATATCTTAATTTACTAAACTCATTTATCATCCATTTATCTAATTTAATAAAAGGTTCTCTAGACATCAAGTACTTATCAAAACTGTAAAATAAACTACTGCTATTTTCAAAACGATATGTAATCCAATACATATAATTAGCAATACTTCTTTTTCTACATATGGGTCCATCACACTTCTTTGTAAATATGTTCTTAGAAGACTTTGGCCAAAAATATTTCAGTTATTATTAGTAGACAAGCTGAACATAGTCAGATGCCACACTTTCTGTGTTCCTTTATGCCTTCCCACTCCCATAATGGCAATTAATTTGCTTATGGGTGGTACGTGTGAACAACTAACAACACTTCAAAATTTTCAAAACAACTCAATTTTGTTTCTACATCAGAGTGTACTCTTTTAAAAACAATTTTATAAAGAATAACTCATGAACCCATACATAAATAAAGTACTGTTAATTATATTGCGGCTTCATATATATATATATATATATATATCTATATGAAGTATTTAGTTATCCATACCTTTTTGTGTGATGATCTTCTTTAACAGTTTTTGCCTTTCTCAGCAACTTCTTTCAATCTTTTCTTTTTGGTACCACTCAAGTTCTTTTTTTGTAGTAATAAAGCAAAAGATATAGAAATATAGAAAAAAGAAGGTATTTTGGAGAATAGAGAATTTTATTGATATAACTTCTGAATACAAAGGGTGATGATCTTGTGGCAATTATGAGGAGGATTCCCCTCATTTTATACAGAGAAGCATTCATTCTGCTTTCAAGACTTCTAGCTGTATTTACTCTAATTATTACAGATCCTGAGGCCTTGTATTCTATGCTTTCTTTTGTCTTCACATATAGTTAGGCAGATGGGATTCCACGTGATCTTAGGTTGATTCCTCATGCTTTGACTTTTTCCTTTTGATTCACTAACTTCATGGGTAGATAGGTGAATTTGTCTGCATCTTGAATTTGTCTGCCAGTTTAATGGATAAGTCTTTCCCTAAACTTTTGGTTAGCTTTTGCATGCACATGCTTTTGTCTCTTTTGTCTTTATTCTGGTAATTAGGCTTCTTTGGTGGATCTCCGTATAGCTTCCACTAGTAATCCACTTCTGTTTCCATTAGCTGGTATAAGTGCTCGTATGCATTTTTATGTACTTAGATCAAGATTGCTCACAAGTCACAAGTATATTCTCAACATATTCTCTTAACTTCTATAGTTGGTCATTATTTCGTCTTGTACGTGCCATACTGTAAACTAGTATTTTTCATCATTTGAGTCATAAACCCAAACATTGGTTCCTTGAGCTAATGTCTCCTTTAATTCTATATACATTACTCTTAATTATAGAACTCTTTTTTTTTTGGAGTAAATATCATTTGGCTTTCTTTATCAAATCCTTTCACTTCAGACTCTCCTACTATAGCTTTGCTGGTAACTCTAATTTTGACAATGTGCTCTGCTCTTAAATAAAATTCTTCAATAAATTCTGGTATAGTTGAGTAAAATCTGACGTAGATCATTTCTGCTTTA
Organism: Nyctanthes arbor-tristis; assembly: GCA_963692815.1. Lineage (NCBI taxonomy): Eukaryota > Viridiplantae > Streptophyta > Magnoliopsida > Lamiales > Oleaceae > Nyctanthes > Nyctanthes arbor-tristis. The sequence continues at coordinate 29,575 of CAVNYN010234507.1, forward strand.
GTAATCCCAAAATACATTTTGATAGCTGCTTTGATAGGATTTGGGGGTAATGACACTTCTTTCATGTCTCTACCGGGTAGATGCATTGAATAAGGCCTTGATCAAATAGATCTCTTACTATTTTTGGTTATGCTTTTGGTAATACAATATCTTTGTTAATAGTGTGATGACTAATAGTTCTTAACCAATCTCCTTCTTTTGTCTTTTTTGTTCAGGTATTCCGCATATGTCAAATACGACTATAGCTTCTTTGTTGTCATTTCCTTCCTTGATAATTCTTTTGCTAGTTTCCTGGCTATTTCTAAAAAAGTTTCCTTAGTTGGTACCATAGTTTTGCCAGTAGATTTTTCTTCATTAGAAGATTATTCAATAGCTGGAGATTTAGATTGTGCTTTTCTCTCACAATTGAGAGTTACTTTTTCAGATAGATATTTCTGTAAATAAGATTGTACATCTTCCTTGTACATACTTTCTCTCACAATTGAGAGTTACTTTTTCAGATAGATATTTCTGTAAATAAGATTGTACATCTTCCTTGTACATACTTTCAAGGGATGTAACATTTGATTTGTAATATTTGAGTTCTACACTCAGTTGGTTCATTTGTGCCATATAAGATGCTAGATTGTTATATAAATTTGTCTGGCTGACGTTAATTCTTCCAATGACTATGTTCATCTCTTCTAACTTGCTGTATATTTCCTACATTACGAGATAGATAATCTACAATAACATTATTAGTACCTTTTATATGAACAATTTCAATGTCATAATGGCTCAATTCTACTTACCATCTTATTAATCTTTTATTTGCTATAGTGTCTATTTCTTTTGTAAGCCAATATTTTACTTGTGTGTCATCAATTATTGTTTTGAATTTTGTTACTACAAACAATCCGAACTTTCTAATTGTCATCTTAGCAGCTAACAATTCTTTCTTATTAATATGATAATTAGCTTGAGTTGGTGTGAATGTGCCACTAGTATATTGTGCAATTCTTTCTTCAGTTTCCTTCGGATATTTATATTTTAGCACTGCTCCCCATACAGTTTCACATGCATCAGTTTCTATTATCCATTCGCATTCTCTAGATGGTAATTCTAGTTCTGGTAATTCTTCATAAAGATATTTTATTTTTTGGACCTCTTTTTCATCATCTTTATATCTTGTAAATATTGCTTTTCCTTTAAACTTATATTTTATAAAGGGTTAAGTGCTTAGCTAAGTTGGGTAAATACTTCATAGTTTGGTTAACTAATCCTAAGAGGCTTTGTAATTGTACTTTATCCTTAGTATGATTATCAAATTCTTGTATTTTTATTCCTATATGTCTTGTAGTTTAATTCCTTCTTGACTAATAATAGAGCCTAAAGGCTCTACATTCTCTTTAGCTAGTTCCATATTTGGTACTGATAATATAATACCATTATTTTTCACTAAATTTATAAATCTATATTCTTACAATATTAAAAAGAGGGAGATGTATTTTCACTGTTTACTCAAGTTTTCACCAATTACTATTCATAAGACATCATCTACTAGATGACATCATGGTATTTTTTACCTACAATTCACACGGCATATTAGTATTTAGACATTAGTTTTCAATTAGGCTTTAGCTTTCAGCCCCCAACTTCGTTCCATATCAGTTTCACAAACGTGATTTACCGATTTTTGCCCTCCAGATCTTTTCTTTCTGTGCAATTAGTGCATGTTTGATTCAATTTATGGTAGTTGATTTATAAAGGAAAATTATAAAGAAGTGACATGAGCGGTGTAAATTCAATAGAAGTTTAAAATTTGTGGTTATAAATGAGTAGTAGTCAAATCAATGGTATGTGAGATTATAATGTATTTTGATAAAGAGGATCAAACAGGGACCCAGGTCCCATTTACAAACCCTGAGAGGACCAATTTTTTCGTTCAAAATCCACGATCCTTTTAAGCTTTTATACTTGCAGCCACATCTGTATCTGTTCATGCAAGATTTATTTGAAGTTTGAACTCACGAGTATCGTTGCAAGCTTGGAAGATCTCGATTTTTATCGGTGAGGTGTGTCTACAATTTTTTTTTTCTTTTGAATTTTTAGTAGATGGGTTTTCATGGCTGGTTTTCCTTTTTTTTTTTTTAATTCCTTGGAATAATTAAAGTTGTGAACATAAAATATGGGTCGTCTGCTTCTATTGCTATTCATTTCCCTGACAGGTAAAGGATATCTTCTATTTTTTTTATACTTGTTTTCTTTTTTTTCCTTCTACAATGGTATGAAAATTTTCCACATAAAATGATAATTTGGGGTGTAGAATAAGTCATAGCTAAAGATTCATTTCTCTAGTGAAGAAATTGTAATAATCTTCAAAGATTAGTTTGGACCATTGACTCTATAGACTCTACATAATATTTCCCATTCGGTAGAAATAACGGAATACATTGGAAGAACCTGAGCAAGCATGTTTTTGTAAATAAATGATTGTTTAACATATTCATTAACAAAGAATTTTTGCATTTTAACATTTATTGTAAAAATTATGGGCCGGTTGATTTTGTTTTGACATATAAGGAGTACATTCAAGGACCATGTAAACGAGTTGTTCAATGTAAACTCTTGTTGAAGTTAGTTATTAGATATTCTTTTGCCTCTTTCAAGAAGATGTGTTTTTTTGCATTTTACATTTACTGTAAAAGTTATCGGCCAACGGGTTTTGTTTTGACATATAAAGAGTGCATTCAAGGACCATGGAAAGGACTTGTTCAATGTAAACTCTTGTTGAAGCTAGTTACTAGATATTTTTTTTTTCCTTTTTCAAGAAGGATGTGATCTTTGAATGAAAACATGTCATCTTTTGATTGAAGAAAGGCTCTTTCAATGGAGTTTTTGCATTGAAATAAGTACAAAACAAGCTCTAGATGCGTAGCTTCTGTAAAACAAAATGATGAAATTAAAAAGCTCAATTAGTAGGTGAATTTGCCTAAAGTGATGAATCAATTAAAAAAATGAAAGATCTTTTTTGTTAGTGGATCTCCTTTATTTTGTTAGTCAAATAATTTTGTATATGTATAGATTTGTCTATGTAATAGACTATAAACTTAGTGGATTAAGTGAAATTTGTATTTCTTATTATTATGAATATTGAATTCTATTTGTTTGATTTCCTACAGCAATTGGCCCCTTGAAACAATAAATTATGAGCTATTACATGCTTGCACTGTTCCATTAGTTACATTGCTCAAAATTTAAGGATTGTGGATTATTTTCCTCAAGCATGTAGTACGTCCTGCTTTAACTTTTTTTTTT
>CAVNYN010234511.1:0-31369 GCA_963692815.1 Nyctanthes arbor-tristis
CCTTTTTGTTTTGGCCAATATTCTATATCATTAAAGTTTTTGATGAAAAATTAATTCTCCATCCTCGCAATCATTGGGCTCATTAATATTTACTTATCGTCGACAACTATTTCTTATAGATTCCGTTTGATTCTCATTGTAGGCATAACACTTTAAGATCTTTTTTATTTTACTAATTTCAGGTACCTGAAATTAGTAAAATAAAAAAGATCTTAAAGTGTTATGCCTACAATGAGAATCAAACGGAATCTATAAGAAATAGTTGTCGACGATAAGTAAATATTAATGAGCCCAATGATTGCGAGGATGGAGAATTAATTTTTCATCAAAAACTTTAATGATATAGAATATTGGCCAAAACAAAAAGGTGCAATCCATTAGATTGGTATATTTTAAGACCAGCAATTTAGTCATTTGAAAATATATATCATGTCAATAAAATATCAATAAGTACTTATGTAGAAGTATCATTAAATATGTGGTGGTACAATTGAAATATGATATTGTGCTCAATTGACAATATATGAAAATATCATAAATATGGTATAATCTTCAAAGGATTTGATATATGTGAAGCATATAAATAACTGAAAGTTCTCATACAGATTGCTAATTTATATAAAGAAGATATGCGTTGTATTTTTTCCTTAATTGAGGTTTTATCCCATTGGGTTTTTCTAGCAAGGTTTTTAACGAGACAATTTTAACAGTGTATCAAATAATAATGTATTTTTCTTTCACTCAGATTTTTTCCCATAGGATTTTTTCCATGTTAGGTCTTTAAGAGCATTGAAGATTGGAGATATGATTCAATACAAGAGGACCATTATTGAATAAATTCAGGGGGAGCACATGTACTCTTTTTCCTTTGACCAGTTTTTATGCCACTGGGTTTTTTTGGCAAGGTTTTAATGAGGCAGCATCTTGGACGCTCTAAATTTATTCATGATCAATTGCTTTATTTTTCATCAGTTTGGAAGTTTTTTCTCCTATTGGGTTTTTCTCCAAACAAGATTTTTAATGAGGCAATTATTGTATAGATTAGTCATTCAAGTGGGAGTGTTGTAAATTATTTAATTATATTATGAATGACTATTGTACCCCTTAAACCCTAGACATGTACCTAGAAATAGGGGTCTTCGATTTCATAATTATACACATAATTCTTGAGTTTTCTCTCTACTTTGCTATATTAGTCCTTCTAATTCATAACAACATTATTTTTCTTATTTCTTCACCACATAGAAAATCCTTCCTTTTTCTTTTTTATTTTCCTTTTTTATCATCCAATTCTTTCAAGCATTGGTGGTTTGATTGAAGGCATCACAACTCATCAAACTTATTTTGACTAAAGGCATGACATCTCATCAAACTCTCGGCAACTATTATTTTGATTATAGTCACGACATCATTGTTTCCCATTGTAGCTTTTGCACCAAATTGTTTGAGCTAATTTCAGCACCAGCTTCACCAAAATTTTTATAATGTCCAATGGATTATGTGGCAGGATCTCATTGGACACGTTTCCCATTGTAGCTTCTGCACCAAATTGTTTGAGCTAATTTCAGCACCAGCTTCACCAAAATTTTTATAATGTCTAATGGATTATGTGGCAGGATCTCATTGGACACATGTGTCCAATGAGATCCTGCCACATAATCCATTGGACACCATAAGATAGTGTTTAATGGACTCCATAGAAAAACCGCAACTTCACACCCTCGATGAATAATTGAGATAAAATAGCGCACATCGACTTGAGGCCTACAACCACAATTGCAAGAACTTGTTCTCTCAAAAGTTGCCAAGTTGATGAAATTTAATGCTTGGATCCAAATACAAAAGAAATAGAATAGTTTTCCAAAAATTCATAGAGAGAAGCAAAACAAAAATCCTAGATCTGTAAGGAAGTCGTAGATCAAACAACCAAGATCTAACAAAAAAAAAATCACCATTTGAGCAAACCTCAGCCCCCATTTTTAGTGGATTTTTGTGAAAGATATATTAATTTTATGAAAAGATAGGTATCTAAACACTCTTCTTTTGTTGGTGGCAAAGGTAATAGGGTAGATGCTTTTGTTTGTGGCAACGGTAATAGGGTAGATGCTAGAAATATAAAGACTCTTTTTTTACGGAGTTCATCTACACCGCCGGCTCGTGGTGTCATAGTCAGCATCACGAGTGTCATTTTCCTACACGAACGTGTAGTCACGTGGAGGAGGATATGAGATTGGGAAATATGCACCACATTTTTTTTATTTTTTATTTGAAAGAAATAACATTCTTTATTTTTTCTTATATTTTACTTTGGATATAAATGTAAATATCTTGTGGTGTACTTATCAATTTAAACTTTAGTATGTAGATCGGAATTAAAATGTGGTGTGCCAATTAGATTTTGTTGTGACAATATAATTGCTTGAAGTGAGATTGACTAAAAGTTACTATCTTGTCCCATAAAAGGGTACAATTTTCATTTTGCTTTGTCTCAAAATACAGTTTACTTTCTTATTTAAAAAGTAGTTGGAATATTAATATTCTTTTATAGTTCATTTAGTGTGCATTGTAATTAATAAAAATAATATATTTAAAGTAAAATATTTAATAAATAAAAAGATAAATTAGGGAAAATTTTTCTTAATATTTGTGAAAATTGAAATTGGACTATCCTTGTGAGACGAATGTAGTATTATTTTTTTCAGTATTGCTAATTATTTTGAGACTTTATTTGCACTACTTTTTAATTGTCAACTATGAGCAGTCAAAGGTACCAATCTGAAAAGGGTTAATTACATCTAACATCTCTAACCTTTTAAGTAATTATCCGTTACGTTTCCAACTTTTAATTTTACTTGAGCATCCTCAACTTTTTAGAATCGTTACACCTAACGTCCCTTGAACGAAAATCGTCAATTTCTTCCATTAAGTTAGGCATATTTTGGTAAAATATAAAAAAACTAAATATTTTAATGTTTTTTAAAAAAAAGGCCTGGGGGTAGGGAACACCCCTTTTTGGCTGCCGGAACTGCCATTTCCGGCAAGACTAGAGGGAGATTCCCCTCGCCTCACATAATAGATAATAGATTAGATGCAATCTGCTAATTAAATAAAATGGCAAACCAATGTTTTTTTTTTTTTTTGACGTTTGTAATGTAATTTATTTTTTAAATTAAAAAAAACCCAATATTATGAAATACATAGAATTCCAATTATTTGAAAAATAAAAAACATACCCCTCTCAAGAAAATATTTTCCTTATTTTCATGGAAAATATAGTCATGTGACCAAAAATAGGAAAACATTTTCTAGAAGAAAAAACCAATCAAACACTGTTAAAGTGAGAATTTACGTAGAAAATCGATATTTTCTAGGGAAAATTTTTACAATCAAACATACTCTTAGTGTTATATGACGCCACCTGGACTTACAAAAACAATTAACACCAAATATTTGGTATAATATTATTAGACGTTGATGTGTATAATATCAGTTATAATGTAAAAATATCATCAACTCACAAATTATATCAATAATTAATATTATATCACTTAATTTATCTGATGTTATAAATATATTAAACATCTAATCATAGATCATTCTACATAAACTGAAATTCAACATTGTAGGCCTCATGTAACGTTATTCCACATGAAAATTGGCAAAACCACCAAGGGTTTTCTTTCATCCCGGCAAAGGGGATGATTCACGTTCTCATAAATATTGGTGATAATAATTAAAATGGAGCCCACACCAAGATTATACTCATCATCTCATTCACGAAAAGAAAAGAAAATGACAAAATATCTTATCAATTCAATTGGCGTCAGTGTGATTACGTGAGGATGATGACCAATTAATTAATTATGAAAAAACAACAAAATTGAATCCTATTTTGTTTTTAGTGAGTCGATGCAATCAAAACTTTTGGACTCCTTATAAACATCCCCCAAATCAGAAAACGGCAAAAAAAAAAAAAAAAAGAAAGGATCTTTTTAATTAAAGTATATGTGGAAGAGGTGGGCTCGTCAATTTTTCTAACACCATGGTGAGTCCGTTGTAGATTCTGAATACTTCTCAAAAATTTTTTTCCCACTTGTACAATGTCTTATGATCCATCACTTTTTCTTCAAATAAGTATTATTATGTAACCACACAATCTCTATTAGTAGAACAAACATTGACTTTATAAAAAATTAGGAGACTAATGCCCCTATCGACAGGATAATCAAGATTTACCTGCACTTGATTTCAGTTAGAAACTTGAAATTTTGAAATGGAAAGGATACAAAAATGTTTTTGAATAGTTATTGTGTGATATTGATATTAGCATAGAAATTTTTTAGTGTGTGCGGATGTTACCACAATATGTATCAACTTCATCCGCACACGGTAGAAAATTTTCATATATTAGTGTAGTAGTCTCAAAATTTTAGTCGAATCATGGTACTATTTATTGACTTTATAAATTGTTTACAATAAAGTTTAACTTGTGGAATTTTGAACTAAAGAAGACGAGAGGTTTAATTATAGCGTTTCTTGAGTAGATATGGGTCAATAGAACTGCGATTACATAAGTCGTGTCTCACTCAATGTGTGGCTGCATGAGAAAGATCCTTCAAATTCATATTTGTACAACTTACATGTTAAGTGGGCATTCGATTTGGGAACTCTCTTTTTCACTCTTAAGCATTCATCTTATGTCAAAATTTTAACCATTAAACATCAACTGACTCCGGTCGACGATAAATTACATAGAAATACTAATTGGGTACTTGATCGTAGAGAACAGATAATTGACATAATTGATTGATGTTACAAGTTTTGGCTGATCTTATTAGAGAGTAAATCCAGGATTACGTTTAGCATTTCAAGTAATATTGTACTAGAATGCTTGGTTAAATTAAGATAAAATAAAATGAACACTTCGTCTTGCACTTTAGTTTTGCGATTGGTTGGTTATATTTACACTACTGTTTTCACTTACTCCACCACAGTATTTGTACAACACTAACTAAAGTTAGCTTATTTTACACTACTAGTAGGTTTCAAAGTTAGCTTATTGTCTTTCTTTTGATAATTGTAGCATTATTTTGAAATCAGAAAAGATGAAATATGGGTATCAAATAGCTTATGAAGTTCACAAAAGTGAGCTTCTTTTCTTTCTTGATTGGATAATAACTGTAGCACCATTTTGAAATCAAAAAATATGAAATACGATTATCAAATAGAAATCTCAACGTAAATTTCAATCTTATTATGAATGTTACATAAATTTTAATTTTAACATAGCTAAAAAGTAAACAAATTACGAACATATTATCCATATTGTCTCAAATATTAAAAGATAAAAGTTTCATTTTGTTGTAAATCGATAACCGTAAGATATATAGATTTCTTGGCCACTACTCCAAGTAGCTTGTGCTTCAAGTAGTCTTGGCCAACTCACATACACTTGTATAAACAGATGTCTCATGTTTGTGTAAGAAATACAACAATTTGAAGAGGTAATTATTTTATCTCTTGTTTCTTTCTTTTATCTCAACGTGATTTTATTTCAACTTTCGTTTCATTTTCCACCGAATGAAATTCGGCAGACCACACCACAAATTATTCCTTTGATTTATTAGTCAACTACTTTCTTCTCTTTTTGATTGTTTGGTTTCTACCAAAAGAATTATTGATTTTGTATCATCAATTATCTATTATGCAATTTAGCAGAGATATTTGATCATCCGATTTCTTATCTTTGGACTTCGTTTGTCAAAGATTATTATTTGATTATTGAATCCAAATTTTATATTTAGATGTCTGAAATTTGTTTAGTTTTTATTATAATATTTACATATCATTTTATCGGGATCTTCTTCCAAATTAATGGTTAGAATGGTTCCAAAATTTTTCCTATGGAATAGGTCTCCCAATTAATGGTAAGATTGTTCTGATATCTAAGGTTTTGATTGGTTTTGCAACTCAATTTTTTTTTTTTTTTAAGAAAGCGAAAGCAACCACCACTTCGTATTCCTTTTGTTTATCTCATATAAATGACGTGATATCAAAATATTAATTTAAATATCTATGTCTTTACATATATACATAAATGGATAGCCAATATTCAATTCTAATGGGCTTTTAGCATCTAATTTTTTATCATTATTTTGTTCAATATACAAAAGACATCGTGAAATTCATTTTGGATTGTTTCTCTTATTGAGATAATTATGAGGGCCAATTATATAATGAATTAATGTAAAATTGGCATTCAAGAATTGTCTTACTTTTATCTTCCTTTACTTGTTCAAAAAGGGGGATCATGAAGTTTTCTTTTGATTGATCTTCTTCTTGATATGATTTTGGAGGCCAATTACATAACAGATATGAAATGACAACCAATATCTATTGATAAAACACTATCAATCTTATCTAAACTCATAACTATCATGTATCTCGTTACTATTGCTTATATATCTGTCTTTATATTTTTGTGCAATTAATTGCTTTAATTATTACATGTTCTATATAATATGCTTATTTAAATTGATAATATATTGTTACAATTCTTATGTATCATTTAATTATTGTCTGAGTCTTATAAGAATACTCTTTTATTCGTGGCTCCTGAAGAAGCACATTGATGTTAATATTATATAGTACTATTTTCCCTGAAGGGCAAATATTATAAGTTCTATTATTACACTATTCTTATCTATGAAGGAACATATAGTTTACACTACGAATGATAATTTGCTGTATTTTTCTTTTGTAGAGAAAATTATCCAAATGTCCAATATCACAAAACTCGAGTTTGCTGCACTTGACATATCAGGAAAACATTATTTGTCATGGATTTTGGATGCTGAGATCCATCTTGTCTCAAAGGGTCTTGTGAAACAATAAACGAGAAAAACATACAATCCCTGCAGGATCGTGCTAAGGCATTGATTTTCCTTTGTCATCACCTCCATGAAGGTTTAAAAATTGAATACCTTACTGTGAAAGATCTAGAAGATCTTTGAAAAAGGTTGACTAAAAGGTTTGACCACCAAAAGACTATAGTCCTTCCAAGGCCTGATATGAGTAGATATACCTTCACTTATAGGATTTCAAAACAATTCGCGAATACAATTCCGAGCTTTTCAGAATATGCTCAAAACTCAATATGTGTAGAGAAAAAATCACATAAGAAGATATGCTAGAGAAAACTTTTTCTACTTTTAATACATCCAATGTCTTACTACAGCAACAATACCATGAATGTGGTTTTAACAAATATTCTGAACTTATTTCTTGCTTACTCATAGTTGAATAGAACAATGAAGTATTGATGAAAAACCATGCATTACGCACAGCTGGTTCTACAGCATTACCTGAAACAAATGTTGTTTATTCACCTGAAGCAAATGCAGCAAGTTATCAAAGCGGACATAGACGTGGTTGCGGAAATGGACAGTATAATGGGCCGGACAGTAAGCAGCAAAGTAGAAACTTCGAAAAGCACAAAACAAATGAGAACAACTCATTAAAAAAGGAAGATGAAGACAATTGCTATAGGTGTGGAATGAAATGACATTGGTCATGTACCTGTGGTACGGCTACCCACCTAGTGGATCTTTACCAATAGTCCATCAAAGGAAAAGGAAAAGTGGAAACCAATTATGCAAACTTTGATGATCTAACTGATATGAGTCATTTGGATGTCTCTAATTTTTTGACTGATACAAGTGGCAATCTGATTGAAGGTGCTGTGAGGGAACAAATTGATTAGTTTATATTGTTTTTCTTTGTTTTACTTTATACATGAACTCTACTTCTATTCCAGTCTGAATGATTTGTTTGTATTATGAACTATTTGAGTTTCAATGAAGTCTTTACTATTTGATTTTTTATTTATAGTTAATATTTCTTGTTTTGAAGAGAGAGAGAGAGAGAGTAATTCAAGATGACTTGTCAAGATGTTTGTTTAGCTGATAATGCCACTACTAATACAATTCTTCGAGGCAAAAGATATTTTGTGGAATTAACATTATCGACTAATAATGTTAATAAAATATCTAGAGCACCAAAAATCATTGAAGGCTTTGGACGAGCTACTATAATCTTACCAAATAATACAAGATTATATATTAACAATGCACTTTAGTCTAGCAAATCTAAAAGAAATTTGCTTAGTTTCAAAGATATCCGCCGCAATAGATATCATATTGAGACAATGGAAGAAAATAACATTGAATATCTTTGCATAACTTCTTTTATATCTAGCCTGAAGCAGATAAAAGAAAAGTTACAAGAACTTCCGTCTAGAATGTATATTACAATTATAAAGTCGAATGAATCAAATTATATAGCCAACTAGAAGTTCGAAGACCCAAAAAGTTTTATACTTTGGCATGACAGACTTAGACATCTAGGGGCAGTGATGATGCAACACATAATTACCAGTACATATGGGTATCTTTTAAAAAACCAAAAGATTCTTTTACCTAATGATTATCCATGCAATGCTTGCTCATAGGGGAAGTTAATAGTTAGACATTCCCCTGCAAAAGTTAATGTTGAACTTCCAAACTTTTTAGAAAGGATTCATGGGAATATATGTGGGCCTATACACCCACAATGTGGACCATTTAGATATTTTATGGTTTTAATAGATGTTTAGACAAGATGGTCATATGTATGTCTACTATCTACTAAAAATGTGGCTTTTTCTAGATTGTTCGCTCAAATAATAAAATTACGAGCTCAATTTCTCGATCAATTTACCCAGACAATTCATCTCGACAATGCTGCTGAATTTAGATCTCAAGCATTTGAGGAGTATTGCACTTCTATAGGTATTGTTGTAGAATACTCAGTCCCTCATGTGCATACTCATAATGGACTAGCAGAGTCATTTATCAAACACTTACGGCTGATTGCTAAGCCATTACTTATGAAAACAAAATTACCAACTTCTACTTGGGGGACATTCAGTATTACATGCTGCATCATTGATTCGTTGAAGGCCAACTATTTATCATGAATATTCGCCTTTACAGATAGCATTTGGTCGAGAACATGATGTTTCTCACCTAAGAGTATTTGGCTGTGCTGTCCGAGTTCCAATCCCACCTCCGTAACGCACTAAGATGGGTCCCCAATGAAGACTGGGATTTATGTTAGTTTTGGTTCACCAACAATTATTAGGTACTTTGAACCATTGGCAAGTGACCTATTTACTGCAAAATAAAATTTCGTGGAATGAATCTACCTTATCTCACTTTGATTCCCAAAGTAATCAATGTGAGCAAGAAGTTAAAGAGATCATTCATTTGCAAAGAGTTGCAAATCAATTACATGATGTGTCTGTGGATACGAAGAAAGTGACAAAATCACATATATAGGCGCAGAATACTCCAACAAAAATTGATGTTCTTGTAGAACAATCGGCTATAGCAAGTGAATCAAAAGTACGTCAGAAACATGATCGATCACTTGGTGCTAAAGATTCTATGCCTCGAAAAAGAAAAGTACAAGAGAACAATCAATTACAAATTCAAGAGGAACACAAAGTGATTGATCAATCAAAAGAAGATTTGATTCATACAGAATCACCAAATGAAAATATCTCAACAAACTATTTGTCATCCCACAAAATATATGAAAGGAGCAATATTGTGATAGAAAATATTTTCGCCTATAATATGGCTTATGATATCATGCAGGATAATAAGGATCTTGAACTACAACCTGCTAGAGACTATCAGCAAAGAGATGATTGGCCAAAATATAAAGAGGCCATATAGACGGAATTGAATTCTTTAGGAAAAAGAAAAGTTTTTAGAACTGTGATCTAAACACCTAAAGATGTGATTCTTGTTGAGATCGGAAGGAGGTTTTTGTAAGAAAAAGAAGTGAGAATAATGAAATTATCATATACAAGGCTCAACTCTTAGCACAAAGTTTTTCACAGAGAGTTGGGATTCACTATGAAGAGACATGTTCCCTGTCATGGATGCCATTACATTCATATATTTGATCAATTTGGCTGTCTCACAAAGGCTTGAAATAAGACTTACAGATGTTGTAACTGCTTATTTTTATGGTTCACTCGATAGTAACATTTATGTGAAAATCCCTGGAGGATTTAGGGTGCTAAAAGTAAGTGATTCATTCCCTCAAAATATGTTTTCAGTCAAATTACAGAGATCACTGTATGAGTGAAAACAATCTAGACGGATGTGGTATAACTGTCTCAGTGAATATTTGTTGAAAATGGGATATAAGAATGATCATATATGTCCATGTGTTTTTATAAAGAAAAGTGATATTGGATTTGCAATAGTAGCAGTTTAGGTGGATGATTTAAATCTTATAAGAACTCTTGAAGAGCTCAAGAAAACCGTCAAATATTTGAAAACTGAATTTGAAATGAAAGATTTGGGAAAAACCAAATTTTGCCTTGGTTTACAAATTGAATATCACCCAGAAGGAATATTTATTTATCAGTCTACATATATAGAAAAAGTTTTAAAAATGTTTTATATAGATAAAGCACATCCGTTGACCTCTCCTATGGTCGTTTGATCACTTGATGTGGAAAAGGATCCTTTTCGCCCACTCGAAAATGGGGAAAAAGTTTTTAGTCCTGAAGTGGCATATCTTAGTGCAATTGGAGCATTAATGTATCTCGTAAACTGTACTCGATGATCAGCTATAATTTTTTCTGTAAATCTCCTTGCAAGATATAGCTCTGCACCAACTCAAAGACATTGGAATGGTATCAAACACATTTTTCATTACCTTAGAGGTACCATAGACTTGGGCTTATTTTATTCACAAAATATGAGCTCCTCTTTAGTTGGCTATGCAAATACAAGTTATCTTTCTGATTCACATAATGCTAAATCACAAACAGGATATGTCTTTACTTGTGGAGGAATGACTATATCATGGAAATGTGTGAAGAAAACTTTGACGGTACATCTTCAAATCACTCAGAAATTATTGCAATCCATGAACAAGTTATGAATGTGTGTGGTTGAGAAATATGACACATCATATTCAGACATGTGGAATAATTTCAACAGAGGAAGGTCCAACAATATTGTATGAAGATAATGCATCTTGTATTACACAACTTAAAGACTGTTTAAACAAAAAGGGACAGGACAAAGCACATCTCCCCAAAGTTTTTCTACACGCACGAGCTTCAGAAAAGTAGAGACGTCAATATGCAACAAATTCGTTTATGTAGCTGATTTATTCACAAAAGCATTACCAACCTCTACATTCAAGAAATTGGTGCATGAAATTGGAATGCATCGACTTAGAGATTTACATTGATTGACATCAAAGGGAGTAATTGTACTCTTTTCCTTCGATCAAGTTTTGTCACACTGGGTTTTTCTCGCAAGGTTTTAACGAGGCAGCATTTTATTATTTCAAATGTTAGTAATATATTGTACTCTTTTAGTTTGTACTTTTTTTCCCACTGAGCTTTTGTCAAACCAAGGTTTTTAACGAGACAATTAATGTATAGATAGTCATTTAAAGAGGACTATTGTAAATCAATTATGAAATGAACGACTATCCTATACCTGAAACCTTAGAAACCATAAGATAGATTTATTGGCTACTACTCCAAGTAGCTTATGCTTCAAGTATTCTTGGCCAACACATATACACTTGTATAAATAGATGTCTCATGTTTGTGTATGCAATACAAGAATTTGAATAGGTAACTATTTTATCTCTTATTCTTTTCTTTTATAACACATTTTATATTTATTACTTTCCCATAATATATCTCAAATTTTTAAGATTGGTTCATTTAAGTTTGAAAATGATATCTATAATTTTTTCAATCTAATTCATGTATATTGATAAACGTCTAAGGAGGCAAAACCGCCTATCAACTATAAATATCAACTGATTTCTAATAAACCAGAAATGACTGATTTCTACTGACAGTCGAGCTTCATGTAGGAGTCTGATCTGACTTAATAGAAAAACTAACAAACGTCGTATTTAAAGAACTTTTAACATTTGTTTTAATATAGTTACTTTTTTAATATGATTTCATCATACATTTTTCAATTATACGAATGTGCTAGTACTTTATATTCTAAGAAACATTTTCTATGCATTTCACGGAAGAAATACTACTACTCTCTAAAATAGAAAAAGCATTCTTTAAACTCATGACAACGCGGATGATATTCAAGTTTTTAAACTAAAATTACGGGCCGAAGATGCATCTCTAGTGGGACATAGTATATGTGGCAAATCGAATTAGAAAAACGTAATAAAATTGTCTCTAATGAAAATTTTGAATTGTGAAAATAGTTGTATATGTGCCTATTAATTATTGGTTTAGTTAGTAGTTATGAGGAAAAAAAAGATACAAAAATAATAAAAAGTAGTGAATAGACTATGTTTGGCATATTAATAGATGAATCCCACATTGAATAACTATGAAAACTATTAACCAACACATAAGTATTTGAGTTATTCATCTTAACAAGTTCAAAAGACAAAAGTACATGAATTTCAGTATAGCATACTATTTAGTTGTCTGTATCAAGAGGTTGTGCATTATTTTTCTCTTGTCACATAGGATTTTTTTTTTTTTTTTGTAATTTTTTTCCCAACCTAGATTAATCCATAAGAAAGAACGACTAAAAATGCGGCTATATATCAAGCGTATCAAAAGCAGCTCCAATCTAACACCATAGGTACCATACATATGATGTAATATCATTTTTAATATCAAGAGGGTGTGCTAAATATTATATATTTTTAAATCTAACACCATAGGATTTTTTTTTTTTTTTTTGTAATTTTTTTCCCAACCTAGATTAATCCATAAGAAAGAACGACTAAAAATGCGGCTATATATCAAGCGTATCAAAAGCAGCTCCAATCTAACACCATAGGTACCATACATATGATGTAATATCATTTTTAATATCAAGAGGGTGTGCTAAATATTATATATTTTTAAATCTAACACCATAGGATTTTTTTTTTTTTTTTTGTAATTTTTTTCCCAACCTAGATTAATCCATAAGAAAGAACGACTAAAAATGCGGCTATATATCAAGCGTATCAAAAGCAGCTCCAATCTAACACCATAGGTACCATACATATGATGTAATATCATTTTTAATATCAAGAGGGTGTGCTAAATATTATATATTTTTAAATCTAACACCATAGGATTTTTTTTTTTTTTTTTGTAATTTTTTTCCCAACCTAGATTAATCCATAAGAAAGAACGACTAAAAATGCGGCTATATATCAAGCGTATCAAAAGCAGCTCCAATCTAACACCATAGGTACCATACATATAATGTAATATCATTTTTAATATCAAGAGGGTGTGCTAAATATTATATATTTTTCCCACTTCACGTAAGATATTTCTTTTTTTATAAAAACGTTTTTGGCAACTTACAATCCGTTGAAGATATCGAGTACGACGACATTACGTTACCATCTCTCAAATTTTGTCCCCGTTTCAGTGAGATTTTGTTTACAAAGTTATTGTAACCGTTATATCAATTTTATTTTATTTTATTTTATTTTAACCATGGAAAGCATGTGTTTTTAATTTATGTGGACGTGCGTAGCTTCTAGGAATTGGGGACCGGAACGAAGTGAAGAAAGTCACAGTTAAAAAGCACCTCAGTTCTCATCTTATTTACCGTACTGCCATTCCACGCATGTACGGAAATCAAGTGGACCCCGCGTCTCGACCGCCCTCCGTTCGTTCACCAAATCAGTGGGATGGTGGGAAATGCCTTTATTAGGAGGATTTTGATCTTTTTAATAATAAATAAATAATAATTCACTTGATTATTTGATATAATATTAATAATTTTACATTGCAAATTACTTATTCAAAGCACAAACTAAAGGATTACTTAATTTTAGTTTCATTCTTGTGAGTATCAAATTATAATGTGTTAAAATAAATGGTAAAAATTAATTGAAAATGCAAAATATGGGATAGTAGTTGAGTAGATGTCTATTCAGTGATAGGTGAAATTATACTTTATAAGGATAATGAGAGTCAAACAAGCAATTAACTAAGAATTTCATAGTTTGCTTACTTTTTCCCTTTTCTTATACTTAAATAGAAAATTGGGTCATCCTTTTATCATTCATCTTGTATTGATAGGTTACCAAGCTTAACTAGTTACTAGTGTGCGACTACACATTAGAAACTACTAAGAGCACATTCTGCATAGAAATTATATCTGTTTAAATATTGGTCGATTGATTTGACACAACTTATTTATACTATAGTACTAAAAATAAATATTATAATGATCTATTAGTCAAGATCAGTCGAAAAAGAACTATCTAAAGGCAAGTTCGTCAACTTCAAACGACCGTCTACGCTAAGCTAACGTCATGACGCGATTGTAAAACCACTTTATACGACAAAAGCATAGGATCGGAAAGTAAAAGGTAAATCCAAGAAAAGGTCTTATCTTGTCCATAGGCGATGCCTTTGGTAAACAGTGTCAAATAAGTTTCTCCGGGGGTATCTCCGCAATAAAACCATAAATGAGGGGCATTATTGTTCTAAAAGAAGATTCTGCAACTATATATGTAGAGGAAAATCAGGCATTAATTATTAATGAGGACAATCCTAGTTGGTCATAAGTACTCTGAAAATTCGCCACCTTAATCTTTCGGTAGGTACGTAAACAAACAATTGGAGGGTTTCAGCGATCATTTTTAGACTGCTTTCTTCTCGTTATTTCTGGGTAAGTGTCTCTTTATTCTGTCGTTCAATATGATTTGTGTAACTGTATTTGGATTTCCAGAATTCTCTGCTAAAGTTGATGGTTTTGCTTCATTTTTTCATGTGGGTTAACGGGTTGATGCCAATTTAAATGGATATTTCTTTTGTACCCCTATTGGATCTTGTTTTCGCATGTTTCTGTTGTATATTATGTGGTCCAGCAAGCTTGTTTGATCGAATTGCGCCCTCAGGCACGTTTGAGAGGAGTAGTGATTGGTATTCTTATCTTTGTTAGACACTTTATTGGGAAATTGGAAGTTTTCTTTGTCATTCCTTTTTTATTCTTATTTATTCTTCCAACTTCTGACTGCGATGTTTTGGATTAAGGATTAATAGGAATATTCATTTGAATTTTGACGTAGGATTTAATTTCTTTTTTCATTTTTTTTGTTGGGGGGGGGGGTGGTTGTCCGATCTCATGTTTAGTATTTTTGCCCCTATTTGAATGCTTAAAGTTATGAGGTAAAAGTATAAAACCACTGTTTCTAACTCGGGCCTTTGCGGGAAGTTTCATTTTCATTGCTGGACTTTATTTCATTCTACGAGCATTTCCAATACATAGTCTTGTATATTGGGCGGTGGAGAGGAGAGAAATAGAGAGAAGATGATTATTTTAATTGAATGTTGGTGGAAACAAGTATAGGAAAAAAGAGAGGGAAAAGTGAAAAAGAGGTGGGAGATAGATAAAAATTCAAAAATAATGATAAAATAATAGTATAGAAGGTGGAGATGAATGTGTATTTGTAGACCTTCCACGTGACACGAGAAAAGAAAAGTGAGGAAAAAAATGGTGTAAATGTGATAAAAGTAATTAAAAGAAAATTGAAATTTAAAAAAAAAAAAGAGAAAACAAATGGGACCCGTCAATTTTTATGTGTGTCTCTCTCTTCTTGGACCTTGAAGGAGGATATTTGGAGATGCTCTAGGGGTGCTTTTATAGAGATAGAATTAGGCCCGGAAGAAGGCAATAGTGAGCCATATCTTCACTTGGACCGATAAGGATGGAGCATCACCCCCCCCCCCCGGGGTAGCAAGGGGTCATGTGATTGGTCCAAGTGGCTGGTTGACTCTCACTCTGTAAAATTTCGTCATTCTACTTTTGCTCAGTTAAACTTATTCTTCGTAGTTAAGGCGCAAAAATTTTCGGTTGAAACACTAACTCCGCTTGATATCTTTTTCATTCAAGTAAGCGCAAAGTCAACCCCTGTAAAAGAAACTAACTAATAGTTATATCCGAATCTTGAATGTTGAAGCAGTTTAATTTTTGAGTTAGATATCGAAAGGGTTAGATATCCAGAAAAAGGTTGTATGTGTAAAATGTAAAATGGGATTCCAAAAACGTGCTTTGCCTAGTAAGACAGGGAGAAAGGAGAAATCAAGAAAGAATGCTAACGTATTGAGCTTGCTCTCTATCTTCTTTTTGTTATCAGTTTATTTTTGCCAAACCATTGTCCTAACAATGGCTCGTAAAACTTTATGCACTCCAACCTGGCTGTTCTTACTTTCCCAATATAATGTACTGGGATACCAATGTCATGCCTAGTTTTCTTGCTGCCCTTTCAGTAGATAAGAAAATTTGGAGAGAGATATTAATTGTTCTGCCTGTGTCGAATCTGCACAAAATCTTACTGACTGCTGTTTAATTCTTTAGGGGTATTTCCAGATTTCATTCAAAATTGGCAGCTTATATTGCTTCTTTTCTTTTCTGTTTTCTTTTTTTTCTTTTCAATCGTCTTCTCTCGATATACACATTTCTATTGCATCATTAGTGAGCTTGGAAGAACATGTTTGTAATCATTAAACTCCTTATCTGCTTCTAGTGACATTGTTTTGGGGGTTTAGATTCTCTAGCTTTGTTTTAGTTTCAACTCTCTTTTTTTCCAGCGATCTCTCAAATTGGCAGCAAGTTTGTACTCTTAAACGACTAGCAAGTCAGTGGAAAACATATTGTGCATCACACTTACATTGTCTGAGTTGAATAGAAGTTGTAGCTTATCGTCAGATGCAAGCATCACGGGATCCACAAACATCAGATGGTTTCCACAGTTTCCGCCATCAGCCTATGCAGCAGGTTGAGCCTTATTGCCTTTCAAGTTTTCATGTTCTGAACAGCACTCTGACTGGTAACAGAAGCCAAGTGACTGAGTTTTCTTTTCAGACGTACGCGGAACAATTCTTCACATTGGAATCAACACCAGCAACCGATTATGTAATGCACAATTCACCTTCAGCTGCAAGTGTCTCATCCAACAGGAGTCTACTATCCCTCCAATGTTCTCAATCTTACGTATCTGAGCTCTGTCAATCTTCTGAAAATATATATGGTTCTCCATTGAGTGGATTTTCTGGGGTTGATGGTGAAAACGAATTGACGGATGCACCAATGGTATTGAGGTACGAACCGTGGGGGCCTGAAACTGATATTGATGAGAGTAGTTCCTTCAATGGTGTAGTCTCACGACCTTCTTTCTTGACAAGGTATGACGAGATCTTGGAGATGGCGAGCAACATGGACCTTAAACAGCTGCTAATTTTCTGTGCAGAAGCAGTGTCGGAATCGGATATGTTCACTGCAGAAATTCTAATGAACACTTTAGAGAAAAGGGTGTCGGTATCGGGTGAGCCTTTGCAACGGCTAAGTGCATACATGTTGGAAGGGCTCCGGGCTAGACTTTTGTCATCCGGAAGCATCATCTACAGGAAGTTGAAGTGCAATGAACCAACGAGTTCAGAATTGATGTCTTACATGCACATACTTTATCAGATATGCCCATACTACAAGTTTGCATACATGTCGGCTAATGTCGTAGTTGGGGAAGCCATGGAAAATGAAACAAGAATTCACATAATTGATTTCCAGATGGCACAGGGGAGTCAGTGGGTATCTCTGATTCATGCACTTGCACGACGTCCTAGTGGGCCCCCGCATATCCGTATTACAGGCGTTGATGATTCACAATCGGCTCATGCTCGTGGCGGAGGACTTCAAATAGTCGGTCAAAGGTTAGCCAAAGTAGCTGAATCATGCGGAGTGCCATTTGAGTTTCACGGTGCCGGTATGTCAGGATGTGAGGTTGAACTCGAGAATCTTAAGGTTCGACCTGAAGAAGCCTTGGCTGTGAACTTTCCTTACATGCTTCACCACATGCCAGACGAGAGTGTCAGCACTGAAAATCATCGAGACCGCCTGCTAAGACTCGTTAAGAGCTTGGCACCAAAGGTCGTAACCCTTGTTGAACAAGAATCGAATGCTAACACCGCCCCATTCTTTCCCCGATTTTGTGAAACTCTAGATTATTATACGGCAATGTTCGAGTCAATTGATGCAGCAGGTCAGCCGCGGGAGGACAAGCAACGGATTAACGCTGAGGAACACTGTGTAGCGAGGGACGTTGTCAACATAATAGCATGCGAGGGGACGGACAGGGTCGAAAGGCATGAACTTTTCGGTAAGTGGAGATTGAGACTTACAATGGCTGGATTTTCTCCAATCCCATTGAGTTCATCAGTTAGTAATGCCATCCAGGACATGCTAAATGGATACAGCTCAAGTTACAGTCTGAGGGAGGAAAATGGGGTGCTATATCTTAGATGGAAAAACAGAGTTATGGCAACATCTTCGGCCTGGAGATAGTAACACATTAGTACATGTTTGGTAGGTAGACTTGAACCGTGCATGCCTTTGGAGAATTGGAGAGATTCGTATGGTTAAAGGAGATTATTCTGGCAAGTAGACGTTGTACATATCACAGCAGAGAACGATCAAAGAGAGATTTGAAAGAGAGTATACAGTTATTTATCATTCTTAGTTTAATGGCATGTAATGTAATTGACCAGGTCTATATAACGGGTTAAGTGTACCAAAAGTCACTTTTAGTCTCATTGCAATTAGATTATTGAACATTAATTGCCATTAGTTAGAAGAGGGCTGGGTGTTTGGCAGGTCAGGTCGAATTTTGGCTCGGCCTGAAACTAACCCGACCCCTTTTGGTTTGATCAAAGGAGAACAAAACCACCCGAATCAGTTTTGGGATGGGTTTAGTCGGTTTAATAGACATTTTTAGGGATATGGGCAATTTCTTTTTTTTTTCCGAGTTCCTTCTTAGTTTTTTCCCATCCCATAGCCCAACCTAACCCGCCCGAAACGATCTGGTTGTTAGGTTCAACTAGGTTAGCCTATGCCCATCCCTAAGTTAGATCACTAACTAAACTTGTACCCTACTCTTGTAATTAGATGACTGAACTTTAATTTAATAGCAATTAAGTTACTCAATTGATTACCAACAATTTAATCACTAAATTTTGGTCTAGTAAACTATATCACTCAACACACAGTGTTAGATTATTTAACATAAATTGATAACATATATTAAAGATTGCTTATGTATTATTTCACGTTGAAAAAGTTAAAATTACAATATGAAGATTATTTAAAACTATTATGCCAAAATAGATATCAAATGCTATGATTTTTATGAACCATCAAATTATTCTTCTATGTGTCATCTCTAATGAGGTTTGCCATTTGAGGTAATAAGTTTTTTTGTTTTCTTGGACTTTAATTCAATGATGAAGTTCCGATTTCATTTTAGTAGAGCGACTTTGTTGCAAGTTGCAACTAAATAAAAGTTCTGTGATCTGATTGCTAACAATTGAAGTTGAGTGACGTAATTGCTATTAAGCTATTAAATTAAAGTTCAGTTTTCTACATAAATTTACCTCATAAAATAAGCTTCAAAAGTGTAGCAGCTAAAATGTACGGGGTTAGCTCGATTACCAATCACAAGGCGTTATATGTTTCACAAAATCACATGTGATTTTCTAATTTAGCTTCTTGTGATTGGTAGTTGACTCTATAAAAAAACTGTATATCCATATGCATTACCACTTTTAAAATACAAGATGTAATTGTATTTTTTTTTTTTAAAAAAAAAAAAAGGAAAAATGTTGTAGCCACTATAGCCACCTTACTAAAATCAACAAGAAATGGTTGAACACACCCTACACGGCTACACCCCATGAAACCAATACACAACAAGCAGTTGAATCCGCCCTACAGTTCACTCCACGAAACCAAATTGGGAACAAAGTGGGAATACAGAGAATGTCCAAACACAGGACAAAAAACAAGTGCTTTGACAGCTAATCCAACAATAATGACAAAGACAATAGGAAAGAAAGATAGATATGTACTAAAAATCCCATAATCTTGTGGGGTTTCTTAGACTTGTTAATAATTAAGGTGTGCATGCAGTTTGGTAGGAATTTGTACATTTGCAGGTGGCTCAACAGCCCATGGACCCTACAAATAATCAATCTTCTACTTCAAGTGAAGAGCTGATCAGAACAGCTTATAATATTTGATGAAACATCGATGACTATTATATATAGTTTAAGAATACAACATTTATGTAAAAACAAATTGTAGAGACATGAAATAGGTCAAGGATCAAACATTAGCAGATGTAGAAAAGGAGAATAATAACCTATCTTTCTTGTCCACACTTGCAAGTGAGCCAGCTGTGAAGTTTCATTCAAATGATGGGCAGTGTCGTGTTTGAGATTACCTTCAGGCCATTCCATCCATTTTCTGTGTTTGAGATTACCTTCAGGCCATTCCATCCATTTTTTCTGAAGTCATGAACTTGTAAGGCCTTTAATGAAAATAAGCCTTCAATGAATAGAACCAAACTCAAGCATATTTAAATAATCCAAATAAGGAAATTAATTAGTATAACCTTCCATGCAATTTGGATGCCTCTAACTCTAAACAACCCAACCAAAACAAAAGCTAGTAGACAAACAAGTTATTTCCTCTGCCCAAAAATTTAAAAATCAAAATATCAGCATAAGATTGAATATAAAAATCAAAGAATATACATAGTTGATGAATACAAAAAATACAACTAAAAGGTCAGCAACTTCAACTTTTGACAGTAAACCCCATTATTCAAACAACTTAATAGAAATCAAAAGCATTTGCTAGATACAACTGAGGTACAAATAATTTTCTACTATATTGTACAGTGCAGCAAAACCATCTAAAATACCTTTCTTTATTTATGGAGCCGAACTTGAAGCCTCTTGTCTAGATTCTCTCAAGTACGAAAGAAGAGTTTCAGCCTGCCAAATTAATCATATATACAATGAATAACAAACCTCCCATGAATCACAATGGCGTAACAAAAATTGCGACTTAAGAATTCCAAAAATATGGTGGACAATCACAATCAGTGGAAGCAACATCACAAATTATTCTTTAGATCACAAAAGTCAATGTCAACCTAACAAGGTATGAATGTGATACAGCTAATTATGTACACCAGACAGCAGCGTAATCATCAGTCAAGATCAAAAACCATAAGTAACTGGACCACAAGATTAAAGACATTAGCTTTTGATTTTAAATTCAAGGTGCTATTCTTTAGCATTCAAGAAACTATCATCAACACTGAATCTCCAAGCAACTTGCAGTGTACTTTATGTCACTTTTTGAAATCTATCTAAAGAAGTTACAATCTTTAGAAGCCTAATTCTGCCCAAACTGATCAATGTACACATAATCAAACTAGAATCGCAGTAGCCAGATGTTTTCCTCAATTAACTTTTGTAACAGACTTGGTATAGAAGCAAGCTTTACTCAGTTATCTAGCAACATGCCACAGTCCATTTAGCAAATAAGTAAGACAATCTACCATAACTAGCACTTAAATTGCAGACCATACCATCTAAAATGCTAGACTCAGAGTAACAAATCACAATTTTAATGAAATGATTCAAAGAACATAAGTTTCAAGGTTCACCTTATGCTTAGCTTTCGCTGTTCCTGTCTGGGACAATGCAACAAGAGGAGGGATTCCTCCCTCTGCAACAAGCAATCCCCTATACTTCACATAGTCCACGCACAACTGCAACAAAGTTAAAACCGCAAACTCCTTCCCCTTATCACTCCCATCCTCAATTACCTCCACAAGAACGACAATCCCACCTTCCTCCACGATAGCCTCACATCCCGTTTCAATCGCAGCCAAACTGCTCAACACTACCATGGCCTTCTCTGCAAGCCCTGTTCCCTGTTCTGCCACAAGCGCCACCAATGGCCCCACAGCACCTGCACTCACTGCCCTCTCCTTATTCACCATCACCGAGCATAGCTTATACAGTGTTGTTAATGCATCCTTTTTCCCTCTATTTGAACCATTTATGAGCAACGCCACTAAAGGAGGTATGGTGCCACAAGCCCCAATTGATAGTTTATTCTCATCAATCAATGCTAAGCTTAGCAATGCACATGCAGCGTTCTGCTTTGAGGTTTCCGTCCCTGTTTTCAGCACATATACAAAAGATTTTATAGCACCAGAATTTGCCATTAAACTTTTGTTGCTTTCATGGAGTGAAAGATTGAGTAAAGCCGTAACCGCGTGTTCTTGGGTCCACGGGTCCGGTGAACGAAGGAGGGAAATCAGAGCCTGTACCGCCCCGGACTCTCCAATCAAGACCCGATTGTCAGCTCGATTCTTTGCTAACTGTCTCAATTTAGCTGCTGCTGGTCGTTTCATTGAAACTGAGGACGATTGCAACCCATCAATGCATAATTTCACAATAGGTTGAAGGTCTTCCAGTGAAATACTTTCCACAATTTCAGTGGAAAATGTCTCTCTCTGAAGGAACCGTGGACATGGTTCAGCCTCCGGTTCAGAACATCCCTGATTCGGGTCCGAGTCTACCGTACTTGTTCGGCTTGCGAGAAGCTCAAGCTCACCTGAGATATCGCTGGAGCACGCCGAGAAATCGCTTAATGTCTGCGAGATTTCCAACAAATCGTCGATTGCGTCCGAGGACGAGGAGAGTTCCGAATTAACAGCCGATTTACCAGCGAGCTCGCTGAGTCTGAGGTCAATCACTGAGTCCGTCAGGTTCTCGGAGACAAGCGACGATTTCTCAGACTGGAAGAAGCTGGACCGAATTGTGCGCATGGACCGACCAATTGTTCGGAAAGCTTTGGCGGCAGGCGGCGGCGGCGGGTGGCAGTAAGTAGCATTATTGGATTTGGAGTGCGAATCTTCCAGATAAACCATGACTGTGAGCAATTGAAGTAACAACCTTTATGGTATAAATAAATGGATTTTCAGTCTGCGAAGATAACGATAGTTTGGAATTTCAAAGTTCAAGAAATGTTAAATGGCGACTGGAGGCGTTCCATTTGGTTTTCGTAGTGGCGGATTTATTTATAGAGCTAATTTTGTGCTTGGGTAAATTTGCAGCAAACGTCACCGAACCTTTGCATTCATTTGCACTTTCATCCACAACCTTTTACCTCTGGGCCACTACCTTTGAAAAATTGACACTTTTAATCCAAGTAGATGAATTCGATTAAACCATTAGTGGACTGTTTAACAAGCAGATCGGAAGAGCACACGTCTGATTAAATAAGGTCTATGATAATTGAAATTGAATTTCAAATTCACATCAAGTAAGAGTATACAATACAAAAGAGACATGTGTAAATAATGAAAAAAAGTCATGTAAAATTTAATTTGAAATTTTTTCATTACGCACATTTATCATTTTTCTGTGTATAACTATCACTTTTCTATACTTTCACACAACATGATTTTAGAATTTTACTCAATTATAATTGAATCTCATTTTATTGGTTGTAAATGATCCTTAATAGATTTAATTAGTTGCCAACAATGCATAATAGTTTAACGATAAAATATACTTATTTGGAGAAAGTGCCAATTTTTTAAAGGTTGGAGTCCTCCTCGGCCAGTTTTAAAGGTTGGGACGAAAGTGCAAATGGATGACAACTTCACTCTTTTTATGATATAATGATATAATATATAATGTATGATGGATCATTCATTGTATATCTCATTCCGTTGAGATGGGTTTATCTAATTACACTAACGAAAATTCTAAGATATCACTGTTAGTAAGTGTTATAAAACCCGCATAATGTAAAAAAAAAAAAAAAGAAAGAGAAAAAAAAGAGAAGAAAAAAAATAACTACTACTTATTTCATGAAATTAGTAACTATGTGAGCTCTGTGACGGAACTGGCGCTATTATTGTAGATAAACTATGAAAAACTACTAGTTTATTATATTTTTATAACTATGTGAGCTCTGTAACGGAATTGACGTTATTATTATAGAGTAACTTATTGCACTAGTGCCTTAGGTTTGCTAAAGCCAATGGTATTCCTACACGACGCTCTTCCGATCTGCACCATTTTGTCCGAGAGTCCCATATAATTTTATAAATTCTCAATAAGAATCACGTCGCTTGAAAAATGAACCCAATCTAGGACTTAAGGACTCCATATTGCATATTTTTTAAACTACTCCTACTCCTTGTACCACTTGAACACGGGCCCAATCACACGTCAAGAGTACTGATAATTTGCAGTGCGCTTGGAAAGCATGCTAAAGAAAGCATGCTAAATAAAAGAGACCTCGAAATAATTCATGTAGTCGACTTAAGAATCACAGTGCGGGTAACTGGGTGAAGATACAAACACAACAATTCAAAAGAAAAAAAGAAATAATAATAAATTGTTATAAACGAGAAGAAAAGAAAAAAAATCTAAAGAGATAAGCTAGAGAGAAAACTCATAAATTGTATATCAATATATGAGAACTAGATCAACTTGTTTATAGATATATAAGTTTAGAGTTTTTGAGGATCCATTAGTCATTCACTAAATATAATAATTACTTACAATACTCTCACTTGAATGACTATTCTATACAATAATTTTCTTATCAAACAACTTGTTTGGGAAAAACTCAGTGGGAAAAATTTACCAAACAAAGGAAAAAGAATTCTAATTAACTTTGTGTGCTCTTCCGATCTGTCTCACTAAAACTTTACCATAAAAACCCAGTGGGACAAAAATTGATCTAAGCAAAAAGAGTATAGCTACTCCCCATGATTTCAGCCACAATAGTTCCCATGATTAGTCATTCACATATCTCCAATACTTTGAAATATATTATGCCACTGACAGTATCAACTCTTCTAGAGTTTTATATCGAGAGTTTATATCATGTATGCCACAAACATTTATTACACAGAGAATATGCCTCGTTAAAACCTTACGAGGAAAACTCTATAGGAAAAAATTCAAGTGAAGGAAAAAGAGTACATTATTCTTTAGATACGTCATCGATGTTGCCACATTAAAAGCCTTACCAGGAAAACCCATTGGGACAAAATCTGAGTTAAGGAAAAAAAAGTACAATGCATATTTCCCTCATATTAACTGGCAGTGTATACAAGAACTTTAAGTTCTTTATATGTTTCTTTCAAGCATACCAAATCTAATGATATATTTTTATATATTACCAGTCGAATTAAACTTCAAGTTTCAATAACATCTACTACATATTTAATGCTATTTTAGCATAATTATCGATCGTCATATTACTGATATTGCAACAATCTACAGAACTGTCTTTTTATCTTGACTAATATTTAATATCAATAATTTTGATGAAATTGATTTATCATCTTTGCATTTATTGAGCTCATGAGCATGTGTGGTCGTTTATTATTTCTTGTCAATTTCATCTTATCTCACTATAAACATAACTTATCGAGATATCTTTGTTTCAGTAATTTTAGATACCTGAACCTTTTTAGACACTTATGTTTGTATACACTCTTCTGAAATATATATGCCTCACAAAGACCATCACAAGTATCTATTCTACATTCCTTTTCATGATGTTTATTTAGGAATCGAACACATAATGCTTCAGGCATGCCATTAGTATCTCAAATCCTCCTTTAAGATTTTGTATCAGTCCAAAATAAAGCATTTAATATAGTATATCTATTTGTAACTATGCATTTAGTAATCTGAAATGCATACTATCTGGCAACCTACATGTTTGCATCAAACATGCGAAGATTACAATTGAGCATTTCATATATTTATTACTAACTATCAATTCCTCTCCCTAATACTGAGAAGACTATTTAATCTAATAAATAGTCGGAAAACATGGTATAATATATCATCCTTCATGAATCAAGTATACAAAAAGAGATTCAAATCCAATTTGTATTATCAGCATTATAATAATATCCATCTTAGTACGCATAGTGGAGTGAATATACATATTGTATTTATTAACTTTAGATAAAGGCTTCTAGCTGTAAGCTAAATATAAGGGGTGTCATATCCTCTATTGACGTGTTATATAAGAATATTACTGCAAGTGAAAGATCAATATCACTTAAATGCTGATTTCTTCTCAATTTGGGGGAGCAAATAAATTGAGGCGTATAATGTTATTTTATTAACCATAGACAATTAATATCCCAATTAATATATGAATAAGTAATAATTTTTTGGATAAAATTCACTAGCAAGATACATATGTCTTTCCGAAACTTATGATCATAGTAAATCAATTAAGTAAATATTCTAGCAAACTTTTGGTTATGAGTTTAACATGTTACTTCTAGTGGATCTAAATTCATAAATAATTTAGAAGGTCTACATAAAGGGTGAGTGAGACCACACGATTCACTGTGAATATTTTTCAGAGATATTTGAAACTGAATTTCAAATAGCTAGTTATTATTAATAATCAAATTACCTGAAAACTTGCAGCACGCGAGAATTCTTTTAAATAGAAGAAGTTTCTATTATTCGCATAATTCTCGATAGTTCTTATTAACAACAAATCTGGATGGTCTAACCGGTCATGATAAATAATAAAATTTTCATAATATTGAACTTCTGGTCTAATATAACAAGTAATATATTTAAACAACACAACCAAAACTTTTTAAGTAAGAGACATAAGATTCTTAACCAAAGACATGCTGTAAGGGAGAATACTGATGATAAATGATTGACTATATATGAATCATTACTACAAAATATAATATGTCATGATCCCAAATAGAAGTTGGGAGTTTTGTTTTTATAGATAATGGTCTAGCAATTAATTGAAGATATTTAATAAACAGTTCTGTTAAACTATTTTGAGTGTGGACATAAGCAACTAAAAATTCAACCTCAATTCCGATTGCTATGCAATAACTATCGAATGCTTGAGATCAAAAGTCACCAGGATCATCAAGGCAAGCTTTCTTGATTCCAAGAATTAGGCTTTTTTGTTTTATTGTATGAGCAAGTAGTCTAGCAAACGCTGCATTTATAGTAGAAAGCAAGCAAAATAAGACCATCTAGTAGAAACATCAAGCAATGCCATAACGAAATAAAATAGTCCACATAGAGGGTATATTAGCTCATATATATATCTATGAATTGTTTCTAAGAAAATTGGATATTCAATATTAACCTTTATACTGGAAGGTTTGATAACTAACTTGCTTTACTCACAAGCAGCACAAGAGAAACCATTTGTTAAAAAAAACTTCTGGTTATTTAGATTATACCTATGTAAATTATCTATAGCATCATATTTGCTTATGTATGCCCAAACCTATCATACCAAGGTATGGAGTTCTTTCAGTCAACGAACTTCAGGTTCGTGATATGATTTGTCTCAATTACTTTTATTAATGTATAATATATTTTAGATGGCAGTGTTGAAAATTTTTCCTTCATATGTTTTTGATTAGATACAGCAGAGTTTATGTAAAAATATTATTATCTTTTTGCATCATCTCAATATAGTATCTATTGGATATATTTAAAAATTAGCAAATTTTCTTTGAATATGCTGAAGCAAAGTGCATCATTAATATATAATTTAGTATTATTCCTCAAAATAATAAAAGCTCTTCTAGAGCTTTTGTTCGATGCACTTCATGTAGTGTTAACATTATTTCCAGCTAATGTTCATTCCTTATCTTGAAGAATGGTATGCATAGTGGCACTTACCAATATTTCACTTTGAGTCAGCAAAGAAGTCGAAGACATTAAACTGAGTCACTATTTGACCATCATAATTAAAGAAATTAGTCTCTACTTTCCCTTTTCCCTTGATTGATTACTAGTTAGAGATTCAGGACGTATTTTGCCGTACAACAAGTATGTGTTCAATCACTTTCATACTCCCTTTTAGATGAACTATCATTTTTATGTTTTTTATATATCAACTGTTAGAGTTTTGTTCATGAGTTTTTTTCATGTCTACCCATGGTTTACAATGAGATGTTGCATTTGCTTCAGGCAATACAGTGAAACCAATGGGGTGTAAATCATGATTTTTCATATATCATGTAAATCTTTGATGGTAAAGTACTCAACTTTCAAGTTATCATGGAGATGATAATTGAGGAAATTAAGAGATTTTACACTATCCTTAGACGTTTTCTTCTTTTATTGTCTTATCCCAGCTATTTGAGATCTATAGCATTAATTGCTTATGATAAATAATTCTAACCGATATGTCACGTGCAACTAACTAAAATTTGGTGATGTTGGCTATTTGTGTAACTTTATAATATGTAAAGTTATAAATTCAATATCAATAAAATATGTATATTTATACTCTCCTTCAGGAAGTATTGTTTCACATATCACTAATATCTATATTCATCAAAAAATATACAATTCCAAGAGCATAGTAAATTATACTTTTGAAATTAATTTGGGTTATTGCTACTTCAGGAACAATAGATTAATATTTTTCACGAATATTGAATTACCAATTAAATTAAATCTCTAGATCCAATATAAATTACTCTTCATGGGCATGTAACATTTTTATAATGTTACAATTTGTCGTGCCATTTCATGAGCAATAACTTATTTGATTTAATTAAAATAATAATGAACTAAAAGTAAATAATAAAATAAGAAATAAATATTACACATGACGGACAGTAAAAAGAGATAATTGCTTTTTAGAAATATAAAATATTGTTTAGAAATATTTGTTTATTATGTTTTTCTTCAAGAACATGTAGATCTAAATCTTATATATCGTACTCTTTAAAAGCACTTTATATTCAATTAGAATATAATGAGATCACGTTGTGTTCTTCAAGAGGACCATTAATAATTGCAGAACCGTATTTCTTCAAGAATCAAGACAAATCACATGTTTAAGATGACTTTTCTAAAGCTAAACATATTCTTTTGGAATATGAGACAGATTACGAGTCTTTCATCGATCATAAAAGATAATATCTAAATTACAATAATCTTTATGATTATTGATAGATTTTGGAACGTTTGTGCTTGTTCAAGAAACTACGAATTTCTTTTTCCCAAGGCAAAGCGATAGATGAATAATCAAAGGATTCATTATAAAGAAATCGCGCCATAATCGGAAACGGATGCACAAAAACGTGATATTATGACTTAATAACAAAAGTCCGTTGCACATGTATTGTAAAACGTGTAAGTGGCATGGTATGTGCACAAAGACTAAAATTTTTATTTGCATATCTTTTCGGCAAATCATGCATTAGAAAACAATTTAAGGCATAATTTTAAATGATCCATGAAAAGTCGGCAATGGAGAACAGTTGATTTCCAATGTGATGAAAAGTTTACAGACGTAAAGAAATAAAATCAAAAGCATATCGTACTGATAATGTGTTCCAGAAGAAAATAATAGAAAATAAAGAGAAAAGTTAGAGAGAAAACTCGTGAATTGTATATGAATATGAGAACCAGAGCAACTTATTTATAGATACAAGTTCAGAGTTTCAACTTATTTATAGATACAAGTTTAGAGTTTCAGAGGTATAATAATCATTACTAAATATAATAATTACTTACAATATAAATAAAAAACCAACATAAATTTCCAAAACTTGTAATCACTCTTTAGCCTTCTCGACCGAAACTTCTGTTGTGTGCCTCCTTCACATATTCCCCCGCTTTCACATCCTCAGGGGCGGCTTCCTCCGCCAGAGCTGGCCGCACGACTGTCAAGGCTTCATTAGTTGCTTCTTCTTTGCTCTCCTCTACAGCAGCTTCTTTCTCCTCTGCTGCAGGCACCCAATCTTCTTCTGCCGCTGTAACTTTCTTGGTGTCAACTTCCGTCTCAACTCTAAGGGACTTCCGAAACTTCTTTTGCTTCGGGTTGTGCTGCAGGAAGCTCAGCCTCGGTGGTGGAAGCTTCCTTTGCTGTTTCTGATTGGAGCCACCTTTACTGATTGATAAGCCACTGGAGCTTTCTTCTCTTCAATTTCAACAGTCTCTGTAGCTGTTGCCGGAAAAGAATCAAGCAACGTACTGAAACTGTAGCCTTTTAAGATTTCCCATATATATTCAGTGCACAAATTAATGTGCAAAAGGACTATGAGATCATGGTAGCTTTTGATGTAAACATCTTTCGTCAATGAGATTGCTTTATCACAAACATTTGGTGTCCAAATTATGATCTAAGAACAACAATTTGATAAATGAAATAACACACATTTAGTATTGGATTGAGGCCCACCTAGCTAATGCACACTTGATCAATGAGGTAAGCATCCTCCTCTCTTTGGGATGGGCAAGTACTCGGATGATTCTGACTTAGCTAATGAACACAGCACTGAGAACACTCCCTCTTTTTCTGACGAGATAGAATCACCAATAATCTTGACATGAACAGCTTCCGGCTTCAAAAGAATGAAACCTACTTGAATCCCGGATGACTACTTTTCTATCAACAATTTTAGAAATGAATTTAATGGCAGTGTGACAGTCGACACATGTTCTTAAATTCTTGAAAACTTTAATAGGAGTTCCAGGAGGAGTGCTAATTATTCCAAACGCTACTGCAAGTTTCTCACTGTGATAGGAGAGATTTTGCTCTTTCTGTTCCTCCTCCACATCATGCAACACGTAATCTGTATGAGGAACATAACCCTCTTCCTTCATTCTCTTTGAAACTCTTCCCAGAAAGTCGAAAATTTCCTTCGATCTTGGATGAGATTTGTCTCCAACTAAGAAAACATGGACTTTCCTCTTTACATCAATCCAACTCATACCAGGTTTCTTTACAACTCCCCTCTCATCCATTAATTTTCTTATCTTTGCCACTTCGTCCCACTTGCCTGCCGTGGCGCAGATGTTGGCAAGGTTAACGTATGTCGCAGCATTCTTGGGCTCAATCTTAAACAAAGCCTCGGCTGCTTTTTTTGCAAGCTCATAATTTCCATGAATTCTGCAACCTCCAAGCAAAGAAGCCCACAAAAACTTATCAGGCTCTATTGGCATTTTATTCATAATGTTTTCAGCTTCAACGAATCTGCCAGCTCGACTCAACAGGTCAATCACACAGGCATAGTGATCTGCAGTGTGTGTTAACCCATGCTTTTGCCTTATTGAGTAGAAATACTCAAGGCCTTCATCTACTAAACCAGCATGAGTGCAAGCAGAAAGAACACCAACAAAAGTAATGTGATCAGGCCGAGTTCCAGATTTGAGTAAAAGCTCAAACAATCGGAGAGCTTCCTGCGGTTGACCATTCTGAGCATACCCATTAATCAAAGAAGTCCACAATACTAAATCAGGTTTAGGCAGATCATTGAAGACTTTATGTGCAGTATCAACATTACCAAATTTGGAATACATGTGAACAAGTGCACTGGCTGCAAATGAATATGGATCAAATCCAACCCGCATCATATATCCATGAACCTG
>CAVNYN010234512.1:0-14980 GCA_963692815.1 Nyctanthes arbor-tristis
TAATCACCAATTTACCAAATGAAATGCATCAAAAATAAAAAAGAAGACAATCACAAGCAGCAATTAAGAACTAAGAATCTGCAAGAACTAAGAACTAAAATTAAATCATGGGCAGCTTAAATCAAAGCAGCAATTTAAAGTTTTAAACTTGCAATTTCTTGTGTCCAAACTCCAAAGTCCAAACACTGAAGAAAGAAGAATTTGATGCTTTGCCATTAAGTTGAATTGGCATCCAAACTGTCTAATTTATAGTTGCTGTTTATTTCATACTCCACACTGCTGCACTATGAGGTCATAACAATGCTGGTTCGTATTAGCTCTAACTGATTCTGCTTTCTCATGCAGAGACGAAAGTTCATAGAACTAGACCTCGAGAGAGCAAAGGAGATTCCATTGTATAAAAAACAAGCAGAGGCTGCTAAAGAGGCTAAGGTACAAGTTGTGAAAGAGTTTAATATTACCAAAAGAGCAAGACATTCTGACTTGGGAGAAGGAATTAAAGGATGCAGGTGGGGAGTTGGAGAAACTCAACCAGCGGATTTCATTGGCCAAGGATATGAAATCAAAGCTAGATACTTCTTCGTCATCATTACAGTATTTAAAAACTGAATTAACATCTTATATGGAATCCACGGTTCAGAAATTCAGAGAATATGAAGGTAGCCAGAATGAAAAAGTAAAATTCCGTGAGTTCGTGACCGTGAGGAGAAGTGGGAACTGGGAAACAATAAATCTGCAAAGGAGAAAAGAAATATCGTTCAAAGACCCATTTTTTCTTAGAGAGTTCTTCACTTTTCCTTCATTGTAGTCTTCGCCATCTTCTTTGAAGTAGAGCAGTAGCAATCAGGCGATTTTGATTTGATCGATCTCTAGGGTTTCCATATCTACTGTTTTTTCTTCTAATTTTGGGCCCTAAAGACAACTAAACAAGCCCAATTGCCAAAAAAGTCAAGAAATTGGTCCAATTTTCAGTTTTTAGTAGAATCAGTTAACTCGGCCCAAATCGCAATTCCATGCGATTTTGTACGATTCATTTCCGATTCATGTACGATTATGTAAATATACGATTCTGCGTTCGATTTGAAGACGTGTGCTCTTCCGATCTCTTGTCCTTGGATCATAAAATCGTACGATTCTACGATTTGGATCACTATTTTGACAACCTTGATGGTAAACAAATAAACCGTCGAACTGAAAAACCAAATCAATCTGCTAAAGTAGTTTAAATTAGTTTGGTTTAAAAATTGAAATGACTTGGTGTGGTTTTAAAAGTTTAAAAATGATTCTAAATGATTTGGTTTAGGTTTCAACTTTTGAAAAACCGTTTAAATCAAACCGAACTACTTTTTATATATTTCAAATTAAATGAGTGATTTTAACATTTCAATAGACAAATTTTTGGAATGATTTTAGTATTTCTATGGAAAATTTTATAGAGAAAATTTTATAGAGAAATTATAGCAAGTTAATTGAACATATTTTTTGGAAGATTTTAAAGTAAATATCACTTTAATAAGCAAATTTTAGCAATTTCTAATCTTAAGAACATATGTTACACGACATTTTTCACCTTTTGTAGTTGTGTGTTAGTCTTTTAATAAAATTTAGTATTCTTTTTAGCTTAAAGTTGTTACTAACATTCAAAATATATATTAGTGTAATAAAATATTTATATTTATAAATTTATCATATTCAAATCTATTCTCATTGTGTCAATAGATACACGACACATACTTACCGTTTTAGGCTTAATCAAAACATGGTTTTTCCTTCTTCCTTTTTTTTTTGGTTTTCTTTTTTTAAAAAAAAAAAAAGTGGTAAATCGTGGTCTAAAACTGAACTAAACCGAAAAAATATGTTTGGTTTTAGTTTAAAAAATAAAACGGTTTGGTTTGATTTACAATTTTTACAAACCGTATCCAGTGATTTAGTTTGAAATAAATCAAAACTCACCCAAACTGAATTGTGTTCACCTCTAGCTCGCATCATTTCATACAGGATGTTTCTTAAGGAAAGTTGACTTCTACTTTTGATTTAAAAAAAAAAAGGAAAAAGAAAAACAAACTAATAAAATGATTTCAAGTAGCAATTTGTGAACCAATTAAAGTTCTTTTTTCATTTTTTTTTTGAATCGTTAGTTCAAAAATTGTTACCAATGCAATGATAGATTACCAATACCCTATACTGGTGAATTCCCAATTTAAGTTGGGCTAAGTACAAGAATGAGCTGAAAAATACTTTAAAATGTACAGTAATAAAAACAGTTAACGGACGCAATCTAATTTTAACATTTTATTTTATTGTGGAATCTAACCCAATCTTTCAAACTTGTAAATTTCAACTTCAAATATCATATTTTGGGGCAATCTAACTTTTTTTTTTACTTAAAAAAAAAAAACAATAACACCTTTAAATCTAATCTACTGTCATCTCTAAATTCTCATTGGTTTATTTTTTAAAATATAACAAAAATTTTTAATTTTTTTCTATTGTCTATTTCTTATTTACTATTTTTTTTAGTCTATAAATAGAATCAGAATCTAATTATAGTCTTTTTAAGTTAAAAATATTGATTACGCCAGAAAGGCGAGACTTGGGGTTTTAATTGTTAAGTTTCAAAGGTTGGAGTTAAAATATATAATAATATGAAAATTCAAGATTAGCCAATGCCAACTGAGAAAATATCCACCCTAGATAGGGTAATCTAGACCAATTGGCAACCCACACATGGGTTTTAGAGTCAAAAAAATAGAGTTCAAAAAACCCACATATAGGTTTTTCATTGTCCTACTTGGACTACCTGAATTTCTTCTGCTAATTAGCCTAACAAAAATTATAGTTCAGATTGATAGGATTGGTTTAGTTTCCAATACTACCTTTTATGGAAGAAGTTGTAGAACTAGCACACAAACTTTTGCAACTGAAGTTGAAATGAGAAAACTATGAAAATAGATGAACAATAAACGAGAAGCAAATTTATAGATAGAATTTCAATACTTGTAAAAGGATTACAAAACCTTCTCTCTACAAAAAGAGAAAACCATGAACAATTACTCTCTTATTGTAGGAGAAATCAACCTATTCCTATAGAAGAGAGAGAAAGGGGAGTTGTAGAAAGAAAAGAGAGGTTTCTCCAAAATGTATATTCCAGTTTTTCCTATGGCAAATCTATATTTAGGCCGTTTCTGATGAAGTTTTGTCAAGTGTAGAAGAGAAACAAACTAAAAAGGAGATTTGAGAGACCTTAACAAAGTTATATGAGGCCAAGTCATACACAAAACAATCTTCTTAAAAAGAAGACTTAACACTCTTTGGATGGCGGAATCCGCTTCTATAACGGATCACATCAACACGATGAACACACTGTTTTCTAACCTCTCAAAGTTGGGTTACAAAATGGATGTAAATGAGCGTGCAGAACTTCTACTTCAAAGCCTACCAGATTCATATGATCAACTCATCAACAACCTGACAAATAATATTCTCTCAGTAGTCATTGAGGATGTTGCAACTGCTATTAGAAGAAGAAAGTGGGCGGAAGAATAAGGAGGACATGTTGGAAAACTCGCAATAAGCGGAGGCCCTATCGATGATGAGAGGTAGATCAATGGAATGTGGTTCTAATGGGAGCCAAAATCATGGTAGATCCAAATCAAAAAGTAAGAAGAGATGTCACAAATGTGGCAAGATAGGGCACCTCAAGAAAGAAAGATCGGAAGAGCGTCTGTAGGGAAAGTTGAGAATAATACAACGTGTGCTCTTCCGATCTAGCTAACGTTGCAAGTACCTCAGAAGATGGTGAAGTCCTATATGGTGAAGCAACTACAGAAGGCAGATCTCACTTTACTGATGCCTAGCTTATGGACTCAGGAGCCACATGGCACATGACATCTCAGAGAGAATGGTTTAAGCAATATAAGCTAGTTTCAGAAGGATCGGTACTCAAGGGTGATGATTATGGTTTGGAGGTTATTGTGGTTGGCACCATCAAGTTAAAAATGTATGATGGTATAGTTCGTACTATCCAAGAGGTACGTAACATGAAAGGTCTCAAGAAAAATCTTATATCTCTGGGATATTTAGATGATCTTGGATGTAAGACCGAGTGTGAGAATGGTACTATGAAAGTAATAAAAGGTGTGCTTGGGGTAATGAAAGCTGAAAAGATAGCTCCTGATTTGTTGATGCTTAAAGGAGAGACAGTACGAGTAGGAGAAGCATATCTTGCATCGAGTAATTCAGTGAAACAATCAATGATGCCGCAAGCTTGGTCACATGTTAGAAAAGGGTTTGAAGATTCTCTCTGATTAAAAGCTTCTTCCGAGACAAAAAAAGGTATCATTACCTTTTTGTGAGCATTGTGTCACTAGCAAGCCACAGGTTCATCATTGATTCAGTGCTATAGTGGAAAATGAAGATGAAGGTGATCTTAAAAAAAAAAAGATTGTTTGGAGGAAATTGGAGAAATGCCAACTGGGATTACAGATGATAACGCATATTTCAACCTGCCCGTTGTTATTATTCTTCGATAATCTTTTGAAGCTTATTAAATTATTTAGTTTTTTGAAGTTAAATTATTTTATTTTATGTTTAAGGGGGGGAAAAAGAAAGAAAAGAATGTCGAATGTGGGGATTTCCAAACCCCCCATGTGCTATCGTCCAAGGCAGCAGATTGCTGGCAGCTGCTGGGAGAGGAGAAATTCGCACCCTCAAACAAAACATGGCCGTGGACGGCAGTCAATTTGGCGTTGTCCATGCCAACAATCTCGGGTGGAAAATAACCCCCCCCCCCCTTCCCAATTTCTTATTGGACGGGTTTTTTTTTTTAAGTTCTATTTAAACCTAAGGACATCTTAATTGATTTAATTATTAAAATAATATAATAATATAACATCAACTAATCGAATGTGGCAAAATTTGAAGGGATAGGTTAGATGTAAATACTATCGAAATGAAAAAAATGATAAGGGCTCTCGATAGTAACTTGTTTTAGACCCGAAAGCAAGATTAGAGTTTTCTAGAGATTAACTTGGGCTACAACCTACAATCGAATCCCTTACGTAACTTCTTTCTCAGTGTTCCTTTGGCAAGTCCCATATTTTCGACAGACCTATTTTTATGTCAATCTATTGCCCAAGTACATGTGAATGAATATGATTGTGACCGAATGTCAATTTTCACGTTAATGTTGTCCAATCGGGCAACCAAAGTCTAAACAAGAACAAGTCCATGAAACTCAAAAATCAAACAATTACACTGTACCAGACTTGGATGTTTCACATTAGCATCAATTATTGATGCCCCTTTCGTGTAAAATTCCGTAATTAGTGCTTTTGAAACATCAAATCAAATCATGTAATGTAATGTAAACATTACTTAATAATCACCGGACGTCGGACGTCCCAATTGAGACAGCACTACAAAGACGTTCTTACAGTAATAATGTTGAGAACGTGCGAATAAATGTCATATATTCATCAGACATAGAGTAAACGATAAATTTATAAGAATTTAGGATGTAACTTTAGTAGAAATAATGACTTTACAATAGAGTTTGGACGTTGGAGTTACGAAAGCTGAACTAGCTATTAGCTACTAAGAGTTGTGTTTACGGATCATCTTAATATCACTAGTTACAAATTTGAGCATCCGAGTCCAAACTATCGATGCTTGAAGATTTGGCATCCAAGTTTGCCTTTGCGATTCGATGAACTACCAAATAAGGGTTCGAATTTCGAATCAATGTTTGTTTTAGTTTCGCACATCTAAAGGAACATATATAGTTGAAGTCTTCTCAATATATATTATATTTCAAGCAAACTCTTGAGATACGAATCAAAGCCTTAGAGATAAATCAAGGGGACTGATCTCTTCATGGACACTCCCAGTTTTGCATTCAGTGCCATAATTTGCAGCAATTTTTCCATTGTCTAAGTTACTATTATACGTACCCGTCTGATCGAGCCCGGGGATACGCCGTTGTGTGCTGTCCGGTTTGGTAGATCCGGCCCCATTCTGTCGGCTTAAAGCGATAAAATCCGAGGCTAATTCTCTGCTTCTTTTGGCTAAAGTTCTCTCGAGTTTATGAGCATTTTGGTGGCCTCCAAGGGCCTGTGAACTGTAAAACTTTCTTCTGCAGTAGTTACACGAAAATACTCGTAGCAGCTCGGGCGGACTGAATGTTGAAGATGAGGAGGAACCCGGAGGAGAATGGTCCTGGAGTACGAGGTCTAGGTTGAGCTGATCATTTGTCGACAAACTCAAACTTAGGCAAGTACTAGGTTCACAATTCATGGCTAATGAGTGGAAATGTAAAAACGCAAGAGAAGAATCTCTGGATTGAGTTGATAAATTGTTGTAGTGAAGATGGGGAGTGTGTAGGAGATAATATATATAGAAAATCCCACCCCACTCCAACTCTTAAAAATATACGCAGTGGGTTGGGGGGGGGGGAGCTAACTTTTTCTTGAAAAATATATGGGTTTTTTATGTTTGTCATATTGGTAAACTAAGTGGTGGAAATTTTTTTAAATTTAATACACTTTCAAAAAAAGAAATTAAATTTCACACTCGATCATTCCAATTAAAACTGAGAATGTCAATTTCAGCAAGCCATCTCGATTCTCGAGAAGACTCATCCCAAATGGGATAAGGATTTCCTGTTTAAAGCACTAATTAGAATGTAGAGTGAAAAAACTCAAATCACGCTACAAATGCAAATAGCTTTTTCTGTTTTTTTTTTTTTTTTTTTTTTGGGTGGGGGGGTTCACTTTGAACGGGAATTGGGTAACTCTTTTACCTTATTCTCCGTACATTTTTTTCAAGTTGAAAATGCATGAAACCAATTGGAGGTTGCCAAATATTCAATTCTGGGACTAAATTAATTAATTAATTAATATAATAATAACACAATTAAAGTAAAATAAGTAGTAAATTAAAAGTTATTTTAGGAATACGTGACATACATCTAAGTTACAAAATATATATATTTTTTTAAATTCTACATTTTCTACAACACTAGTCTTTTTCCCCCTTTTTGGGCCGAAGTATTATTTAAATTTTTTAATTAGCATAAAAAATAAAAGTGAATTGTGTGTTCTATATAAGACGGGGTACAAATGCAAAGTGAAACTTTGCATAATTTGGCGGCACGAGAGTGAGTGAGGCGAGAAGTGGAGGACAGAGAGATTAGAGAACTGCGAAATCAGTGAGAGTCCAAGCGTTGTCGCCCATATAAATGGCACCATTTGAGCTTGTCGGTTCATTTTCCCTACCTATTTTTTCAAAAAAAAAATAGTCGTGTTGCATTTTGCTCAGATGTTTATATTTGACCTTAAAATTAAATTAAATAAAAGTCGCCAACAAGAAATTATTTTAATTTAACCTTCAATATATTGCCAGTAGAGGCGACAAACTGACAATCCAGTTAGCAAGCGATATGAAGCTACAAAATACGGCAAAGGGGGAAAAGAAGAAGCAATTAACATTCAGAAGCTATTTTGAGGTCAATGCAAGTTGTGGGTGAGAAGATTTGAATTCACAATAGACAAAGAATTTTTAAAAGAATTCGTCAGTCCAATTTTCATTTTATTATATATACTCTTTTTTCACTTTTCTTCAAGCACTTCACTATTCTCGCTTCTCATAGAAAATGTTTACCTCCATATTCACATCTCGAATATGAACTATACTACGTTCGACTATACTTGTAATTCTTGTTGTGCATCACGATATATATATCCAAGCTAAAGTGTAACTTTAACATATGTTGATATTATTAGCTATACTATTAAGATTATAAGCCATATAAAAAAGACAATAACTTGTTTATGCATATCGTGCATGTAAATCGACATGACGATATTGTGGCATGCAAATAATACAGAGTAGAATCCTAAGTAAGGTTGCTGCTTGTTCCCGGAAACAACGTGTAATCTCATCTGATCTCA
Organism: Nyctanthes arbor-tristis; assembly: GCA_963692815.1. NCBI lineage: Eukaryota > Viridiplantae > Streptophyta > Magnoliopsida > Lamiales > Oleaceae > Nyctanthes > Nyctanthes arbor-tristis. The sequence continues at coordinate 7,950 of CAVNYN010234512.1, forward strand.
TAATTATTTGACCTTTGCCCATGCCACTTCCAAATACTGTTCCTTTGTTTTGATCCAATCTTGATCCAATCATTATTCAACTTTATCACCCCAACAAAAATCCCCAACCGTAGGTGCATTGATTAATCTTGAATGTACTGTGGAATCTTGAAAAAAGAGTTTCAATTTTTCGGATATACCGCGTAATTTAGTATCTGTTTGATACTCATTAGTAAAACACATTATAATTCCACTAATTATTAATTTGACTATTGATTTAATAATTATTTATTTATAATATAAACTAGATTCTCACCAGTGCATTGCACAGAAAGATTATGTATCAAATTATTTAGAAAAATAAATAATATGAAAGATATAATTTTTTTGGGTGGTTAAATTTTATCTGTCATATTACCCAATAAATTTTACTGGGAAATCAATATCAAAATTGAAGAAACCAAATAGATAGAATAAGAAAAATGAGTATAAGAAGATAATTTGTCAAATCCATTCCTACGCACAGCTATATATTTTATGTTAATTTATTCCCGCACTATTTTCTTAACTCTTAAGTTAGTGACCTCCATACCATTACTCATATACACACAATCTCCACCTTCTTCTTGGCTTCTGAAATTAAATTAGATACAATTAGAAGACTCACTTCAAATAAAATAAATGAGCTCTATATTAGATATAGTTAAAAAAAAATAATTGTTCTTTTCCTCAATGTTGCTGGTTGTAAACATGTTTTATCACTAAATGCAATTTCACAACTATAAGTAGGGGAGAAATCCCCCACCGGTTGTTGCAATTTTGTGGCCACATCTTTTTCAATGAACTTGAGCCATCAATTTCTTGTAAAAACTCATGACGATTAAAAGCCTCTTCATTTCAAATTTCATTTATGATGTTAGATGGGAATTCGCAGGCTCTAGTTCATTGCTAAAGTTGGAATCTAATGAAAGAGATTGAAGAAAATTAGTCTAAAAAAGGAAAAAAATGAAGAAGGTGAAACGGAAAGAGTTCCACCAATAATAGAAAGTCGAGCATCAATTTCTTCTCAGATGCTCCCTGTAGTAATTGAAATATTGTCACTAGTAGATAGTCCAAAAGAGTTACATCAATGTCAATAAATCTAATAATTGTAATGAAATCAACACATAAAATAAAAAATATATATATATGATATAGATAATAACATAAATAAGTATTATTAACTAATTCAAAAAATGGGTAAAATGGTTATTACCAGCAACATATAAGGGAAGACATATTTGACCAAACTGTGATAGATAATTCAAACAGAGTATCAACAACTTTCTATCTCTAATGTTATTTTACATTCAATTCCATTTCAATTAAAGCATTGCACATAACAATGTGCATGGATGAGAAATGGAATGTTATTAAGTGATTTTAGTAGGAATTGTAAAAAAATTGACAAACTCGATACTCTCGGGTACCCGATCCTATTAAAATGGGAGTACCGGACTAAATAGATAATTCGGTCAGGGATGAGATTTAAAAATAAATAAATTAACCCGACTTAACAATGTGCCATGAAGGTTATGAAAATTTTTACTTGTATCCAACCAGTTTAACCTTTTTTTTTTGGACAAAAATAAAAATATTTACTAAAAATTCTAATGGTTTAAAAAGTTAAAAGATGATAAAACTTATCAAAAAGACTTTGTTTTTCAATTGTAATTTTAGTGTTTAGAATACAATTCATTAAACAAAAAAATGAAAATAAAAATATATAAGCATATTTAGATTGGCTAATAAATGAGTAATATGAATTACATGTACCAGCCTTTCCCCGACCTGTTCCTGATTTTAGTGGGGATGCAAAAAAGTTTTTGATGGATACGTTACGGGTGTAGAATACCAGATCTCGACCCTACTCAGGAAATTAAACATTTTATTTTTTCTGTGAGACTATACTGTGACGGGAATTTTATAAACTATAAAACGTTAATTAAACCATATTTACTATATATAAAAGAAATAATGTAATAACGATTCATTTTAAAAGTATATAAAAATAATTAAAAACTAATGTACCAGCTAAAAAGTAAATATTCCAATACAAATTACAAGATACTTGCTAGCTAAGACATATATACTAAAAAATTTTAAATTAAAAAATCAAACAATTTTGTATATATAGATTATTCTAGGAAAATATTAAAGAAGATAAGATATATTCAGCAAAATGTTTAATCAAAATATTTGAAGATAAGAATAAATAAGTATTATAATTCCTAATTAATTGAAAAAATAGAGAAATAAATAACTCAGGAATTAAAATAAGATAATGTAACTGCTCATATTACCAAATATAAAACAAAAGACTATAATGTCCCCATTTTTCACAGTTTTGAAGGGAAAACTGCGGTACAAAGGTACCGCAGACTAATTTACTTTAATATATATATATATATTTCAAATTTTTATTAAATCTACGCCACTCATTTTACCTCATTATAATTTCTCATTATAATTCAATTTAAATAAATAGCTTCAAACAGCCACCTACTTTGAACTTATAATGATAAAAATAACATTTACATGTCTAATCAATCAAAAATTTTATACGCAAGTGCGGGCAATTTTGAAGACTAAATATGTTCTAGTCAAATTTTGGACATGTATTCTATGGTATCTATAAGATGCAGAGGCAAGCCTTTATTAGACACACTGGGAGCCATCCCCCAATGTCTCTAATAGGAGCTTGCCACATAATCTAATAGTGTCCAATTAATTGTATAGAAGGACTAAATTTTGGGCGATTGGCTTGACATTATCTCTAGACAATAATAAACATATAATAGCCAAACACGGAAAACTAATTAATTTCGTAGTGTTGGGTACGCCGAATCACGTCTAAGTTACATGTAGTTAAAATAAAGCAATTATTAGACGTGTAAATAAATGAGGAAGCACATGGCATGGCAACATAGAAGCGTGGAGAACAGGCTAATAGATCCATAACATGCTGCAGAAAAGGCATTTAATATAATAAACTAATTACACACAAGAGAATGGGCTTATTACATTATTATTACAGCATTAGCATAATTAAGACACCTTTAATTAATTTAAGTTACATGCATAGTAATTAACTGAGAGATCATAATCTTGTCTGTCGGCTATAATTGCGCGACTTGACGCTTATTTTTGTGTCATTCACCCTGAATGTCTTTCTTTGTACTTGTAACACCCTACAGAAACAACTCCCGTCAGGCAGACAAGAAATTATCCAAGAAAAATTTGGTTTGAATGATTAAGCTGCCATAAACAAACAGAGACAATGAGTGTGACTAGGAAATTTCATTTTTTTTTTATTAACTTTCAATTAACATGCTTCTTCGGGTATTGGCGTGACATAAAATTTTCTGACATTTGTAGGACGTTGGAACATCTCAGTTCGTCAATAGCTCAAATTTATGATGATAGTCATTCTTATGTGTGTTTGATTTTCATGATAAATTGATTCAATTCTAATATATTTCGTGAGATTTCTCTAACATGTTCACAAACTTGTTGCATAAACCAGACAAGCTGAGTCTAGCTGGTTCGCGAGCTTAAAAATTCTAGTTCCTCTTGAGCTCAACTGATGCTATAAAAATTGACCTTGTTAAGTTTTTAGCTTGAACTTTTTTTGGCTCGGCTCGGCTCAACTCATAACTCTTATTTTCTCTTTTTTTCTAAAAAAGATAAATAACTGCAGCCTGCTTCAATCAAATATATAATAAGGCTGCATCTTTTTTTTTTCATTTTTTTTCATTTTCTTTAGAAAAAATTGCACAAAAGTCAAATTCCATGTAACAAAAACCAAAAATGTCATTTTTTTCACAAAATCCAACTATAGCAAGAATTTACTCATAAACGGACGAAAAAACCATTGATTGTAGATATTCATGCCCCAAATTGAACTGTCCACCTTCTACGTAAGTTATGGTCTATGGTCTATATACGTTCATTATTGCTACAGTGTATAATCTGACGTTAGAATTTCAAAATTGGGGCAGCATCAAACCATCTACTCCAAACTCTATGTTAAGGGGTTTGTATAAGCATAAACCGATTACATTAAAAAAAAAACAGAGATGTGCACTTTTTAAATAGTCGGCGAGGTTAGTATAATGGTCGTTGTCCCCTCCGTTGACTGCTTTATACAATGTGAAAGTGCTTAACATTGTTTAACCAGCTACTTTAGTTCGCGTATACCCTAGTTTAACACAATGTTAAACTAATTATCCACAACACACATGGTGGGAAGAAGAATATCAATTAAGTGTGAGGTCGAATGAGAAAAGGCAGGATTGGGAGATGTCATCAGAGCAATCGCAGAGCAAACTCTGGCACGGGGAGTGGACTCAGCTGACTTACAATCGGGCTACCTTTGGTGCTGAAGTTTGGAGCAGATTGGACGACGTTCTTGGTCTCAGAAGCTCAGGTTGGGAATCATCCAAGCCACACCCCCAAATGCTTGCTTTCATCTACAAGTCCGTCGGTTTGCTTTGCATATTGGATTCGGTTTAAAACTAAGCTTATGTTGAATGTTTCACCTTTTCAAAGTATTCATGACAAGTCTAATCGTCTTGATGTGAATCAAGCAACTTATTTTAAATAGAAACAAGGGAAATCAGGGGTATATGCGTCATTGTAATGATTGAATATTGCTATATTTGGACTTATAAGTTTTTTCACTATTTTTGACAATACATAATTATTTTTCACCGTTCCTGGTAACCCCCCCCCCCCCACCCTCTTTTTTTTTATGGGCCAACCAATGAGGGCTAGACAAGCCTGGCACGCTGGCCTGGCTAGACACTTTCCCTAATTTTAGGGCTCATCTTGATTTTTAGCCCATCCAATATGGGCTCTGGTTTTTTGTGGGCCCAGCGGATAGCTCATTTCCAACCTCTACATCTGCTTCATGTCAGTAGTCACACAGGACTAGATATGTCCGGAGGTGATAGGAGGGCCTATGTTTCAGTGGTCTATTTCTCTCACGTGGTGATAAATTAATGTGAGATATTTCTTAAACAAATAGGCTGAAGCTTTGCAAGAAAATGGCAACGACTCTTTCGGACTAAAAAGAAAAATGGCAACGATTCAAGTGAGAAGATGCTGCATAACAAAGTACAATCTAAACAGGACAAATCCAATATATGCTATCCCTAGCTTAGTACTAATTAACTGATCTCTTTACCTAGCAATCAAAATTTTTCATTATTCTATCGTCCTACGACTTGATGTGTAGGGTCATATTTTCTATTTTGTGTCTAACATTGCTGTTTTTGAATTTCATTAACGCACTCAGACCTCCCTATTCCGTTGTAGCCATCCACTTTAACCCCCCGCACCCCAAGTCCCCTTCCCAAGATTAAGGAGAGAGAACTGAGGGGAGAGTGTACAGAATCAGGCGTTAAGGGAATGGGGGTGGGGTTGCAAGGGACGAGGGTAAAGGAGTGGTGGGAAAACGATTAACGAAATTCAAAATTAAAGAGTACTCGAGCTTGAAGAAAAGAAAAAAAAAGGCCAAGTTAGACGCCAAGATTTTACAGTATTCCATAGGCACCATCATCATATGATAGTAGAATAATTTACTAGCAAGAAGGTAAAAGAAACTTTTGGTGGTAAAATCTGCCCCAAAATGTTAAAAAGTTTATTCAATGCAATGCAATACATAAAACTATGACATACAAATATCAAATACATATATTAACCAAGCCATTAGCATACACAGAAACAATCCATTAGTTACACAAACACATGCAATTTGAGGGAGGGCAAAGTTTAGGTTGTGCTTGAAATCCTTGCTCGTAGAACTTCTCGTAATATTTTTCCTGAAGCTGCTTTTGGAATTTCATTGGTAAAAAACACGTCACGTTTATATGGTGCCACCTGCATGGTCGGCCCAAAACATGACTACATAAGTACTCGATCAGGATAAAATTTATGGTTTTAACTTTATGATGATCCCAATTGGGAAGGCAAATGATTCCTCAAATACCTGATTTGAGATATACTTCTTGATTTGTTCCTCGGAGATTTCACATCCATTCTCTCGAATAACAAATGCAGTGGGAACTTCTCCGGCTTTATCGTTGCTCATACTGTATTTAAAATGTCAATGTTAACAAGTCAAACGAATAGGAAAAAGAAAACTCACATGTACTTATTTAGTTCTTACGATATAATACCGGCATCAGAGATACTGGGATGAGCAATTAATAATGCTTCGAGTCCTGACGGTGCTATTTGAAATCCTTTAAATTTGATCAGTTCCTTCAACCTGTCCACGATGAATAATTCGTCATCAGAGTCCACGTAACCGATATCGTCCTTACGCAACCATCCTTCTCCGCTTAGTGTTCTCATTGTGGCCTCCGTCTTGGGTTTGTTGTAAAAAATAATCCAAAGTTGAAAAGGAAAAGGAAAGGGAAAGAAGAAGAATCTTAGGAGGAAAAGGAATCCAAATCATAGAAGGATTGTCTTGTCTTCCAAGGAAACGAAGCCTATAAATAGAGATGTTTTCTTCTTCTTTTATACACAAGTGGTACAAGCGAGTTGAGGGAAAAATTGGTGAGTCTAGCACCTTGAGAGTTTTCTTGTAACTCTTTGTGGCTTGGTCGAAAGATAGAAAATTAGGTGTGGTAAAACTCGGGGTGTTTTTCTCGGTGTCACTTGGGTAGGGTCAGAGAGTCTTGTGAAGAAAAATAGTAGCCTAGCATCTTGGGATTTCTTTAATTCTTCGCGGGTTAGGCAAATGGTAGAAATTGGTAGATGCGATAAAGCTTGTTATATTTTTCTTGTTGTACTTGGAGGATGGGTTTTGGCGAGTGAAAATTCTGTATGGTTGTAGCGACTTTAATCATATAGTGGAAAGCTTTGATAGTCTTTAAATTTGTCTTTGTTCTTTTATTTTTCTTGTCTCAATTAAATTCCTTGAACAACGGTCCTGCGGGAGTAATCGGGGAATTTACATTAATTTCCAACAGTGGTATCAGAGCGTCAGGTTTTATTCGAGGTGG